>CAIGRS010030031.1:0-10463 GCA_903798395.1 Fraxinus floribunda
TCATGATTGGAGTTTGTGTGCTCATTCCAGGAGGATTGCTGTACAAAGAAGAGTCGGGATTGGTGTTCATGTGTACATTCTAGGAGGGCTATTTCGCACTTCAAACAGGAGATCAGAAGGCTTGTGTCGTCAACTTTGCTGGTGGTCTGTAGGTTAATTGACAGTTTATTATGGATCTTTGGCTGGCAAAGCGCCAGAGTTTTCCCCACGTTGGGTTTCTCCGTGACCAATTATGTGTTGTTCATTGCTTTATTTATTGTTTTGATATTATTGTGGTATTCAAAGATAGGCTTAATTGGATTGTTCGACTAATTACCTAGACATAATTAACTTGTGACATGTTCCTAGTTAATTAGTTTTATTTATTCTACATTTATACCTAATCAGACACATCTAGGTGTAGTTGGGTCGAATCTCGCATTTTTCAAAATCTTCTCAAGATATATATCTCTTTTAATGANTAAGTATTAAGAGAGAAATGAGAAATTTTGATTAATATGATGAATTTAAAAGTTTGATTCAATCAATCAAAGTTTTCAATATGAAGAAGTAAAAAAGTGTATGCAATGTAAGTGCAAAGATTTTCTTCAAAAATAATTTCTTTTTTAAGATTGATAAAAATCAGTTAAACACAAAGAAAAATGAAAAATTTTGATGAGAGAAATGATTCAAGAAGTTTGATTCAACAATCAAAGTTTTTTTATGAAGAAATAAATGAAAAGAAGGTAAGAATGTAAGCTCAAAGAAGATTTTTCATAAATAGAGGAAATTGTACTAGATGTCACTTTTTGACTTTACATTTACAAAAATGTCACTTTTTTGAAGTATTTGCAAAATTTTTATTTTCGGACATTTTTGTCCCTGTAGATAATTTAAATATCTGACATGTCATTCATTAAATGAGATTTGACTAGATGAAAAATTGTACAAAATTTGTGTAAATGTCAAGGAAGGAGCTGTCGTTTTAGAAAGGCAAAAGAAGTGAAAATGAAAATGGAAAATAAGAAAAACATAAGTCAAAGAAAAAGTCAATAATGCCAGGCTTCAAGTCATTTTCCCAAATAATCCCCAGCACTCTTTACTCTACGTCTCTTGCCAACATCTCACTGACCGACCAAATAAAACCTCCGATCAGTCATTTTAAACTTATTTCTTGATTTTCAAATACTATTTTAGTGCCTGCTCGTGTCCCAATGTCAATGGCTTAAAAGCAAAACCCTTCTTATTTCATTTTATGCAACTTATATGAACATTCTCCTACTAAAATCTTGAAGAAGAAATTGATAAAGGAGAGCACATTCAAGGTAAAATTTATGTTCTTTTTGTGGGTTTATGGCATTTTTATTTTTAAAATTTTACTAAAAATTCCTATTTTTCCCTTCAGGGCTTTTTCTTCCTTTATTATCCCTTCATCGTACGTTGAACGAGGAATATGAAGAGTTTCCAAGACTTTTTAACGGGCTGGCTCGAATTTACGTTGGAAAATAATGCTGGGCAAAACATGGTTGCCAATAGATGATTCCTTGCCTTGGTTTCTCGCTTTTTTGATTACTTATTGTCACTCTCATTTCTACTAGAAATGAACCCACGATTGATAAATACTTTGAAGAATTTTGTGTACTAGGTGAATGTCCGAAGTGTTTGGTGCTGTGATATGGAAAATTTCACTTCTTTACCTTTTTTTAAATGCCACTTAGCTTTTTTAAATTCCTATACATTTCTTGTCAAATATTTTCGGTACCCATAGCTTTATTAGGATGAACTCACGAGACGTCCCCATTTATTTCGACAGAAAAGAAGAAAATCCCAACTCTCTCTCCTCTCCGAATTTACCGCCGACGGAGAAACCCTAAACTCACAGCCCTTGTTGCCATTTGTATTTGGTAGATTCAATTTTATTGAAGTAGAAGAAGAACTCATTGGAAAATCACTGCCATTGTTGCTATTTGCAATTGATTTTGTAGTTTATTATCTAGTCTCTGAATTGGGCATTTTCTTTGACAGGATGTTGCTACTATGAATGTCTTGGAGAATCTCTCAAATCCTCTTTTAGTTTTGCCTCTTCAACCAACTTCATCACCAGTTAACTTTGATGTAGAGGCTAATATAGAATTTGATGTCTGAAACTGAGTAATCTTGTTGGTGTTGGATATTAGTCTTTTGAAGAATCAGTACTGGACGAGTTGAAAAAGGTTGGTGCTACTGCTTTGAAAATGTTATTTATGTCATTCTGCATGTTATTCTTGTGTCCTCACATTATAACATATCAATTTATTTTCTATGGACATGCTTTTACTATGCTATTTTCCATTTTTCGCTAGCCTTTGACTGGGCCTAATCTTCCCATCACCCGCTCAAAATAGGAAGCCAATTTTTTGTGTTTCCCACATATTTGTTTGTTACCATTGTCTCCGAAGGAGTTGGGATTGATTTCGGCATGTGATTGCAATTCTATGAGATGGGTCACCCTCGCAATTTCTATCGTGCATTCACCGAGAGACCTCAACTTGTTGTAAAGCTAAAGCAGGTTGTCTGCTGTATATATGCACGAGGGTTTCTTGATTTCCACAACTTATGTACATGACATATTTCATTGTATTGTCCTCCATGTCAAAATATTTGAAGTGAACTATTTAATTTTTCGAAATAAAAGTCTCGACAATTATGAATTCTCGACAGATTAGTTATGTGACCCATCGCCATTATGAACTGTCGTTCCCAACAATTCGTCTCTATTATTATTCTCGACAAATGACTAAATATTGACATATGAGTTGAGTCATCTGTTGATATAGACTGTCATTCTCGATAGTTAAATGCAGTATTTCTTGAAATATGACAGCTTCTCGATAGATCAGTTTGGCAGTCATTTGTCCACATGTTTTACTTTAGTTCATCCGAACATTACACGTGTTTTTTTTTTTTGCTTTCTTACTCATGTGTTTCACATTAACGTGTACAAATTATTATGATCTGATCTTTTTTTCTTTGTTGTTGTATTTTGTTCTTACACATGAATTTGTAATCCTTGTTCTCAAAAATGCGCACTTGCACGCCCATTTATCTCAAAGGAGTAATTTAAAGTACGTGAAAATCGTATTGGAGAATTTTGATGCTCGACAGCGAGAAGATTTCGGCAACTCGTACTTCAGGTTCCTGGCCGATGTACCAAACATACAATTCTTGGTTTAATTAATCCACCAACTAGTGCTCAGATCCATTCGTACTGATAAGACAAAGGAATTGTAGTTTAATGTACAAGGGCACCTGACAAGGTTTAGACTGCAAGAGTATGCGATCGTCGAGACTAATCTTCATCTTTGCAAGTTTCACCTAAGCCACAATTTGATGGAAGTTTTGTCTATATATATATATAGAGGTTTTGGTCCCCAAACTCAATCACTAAAAAAATACAATATACACCATCTATTGAGAGTGTTGAGAGTTTGGAAGTTCTATTACCTGTTGAGAGGAGAGCTTCTACAACATCATCAATGGTCAGAGGTATGAATCGATCCCTATGGTATTTTAGTTTTTCAATCCAATTCATTTTCGCATAATTGCCCTAGATCGATTTTTGTCTTACATTTGGTATCAGAGCCATTATATTACCCCTGCCTTGGTGTTTTACATCAACATCAATTTGCAGAATCTGTCTTCTCGGCAGAATTTATTTTTGTGAAGATAAACTCAAATTTCTCCATAAAATCGTTTTCCTAGACTTTGTGTGGTATTAAACTTAAGTTTTGATGGAGGAAAGTTAAATTTGAGGCGGGTCTGAATCGGGTTGGTTCCAACCTACTAGAGGAAGAAGATGACTGGTTTTGAGGAATGCGCTGTTTTCTGAATGAGTGAATTAATTGGGTTTGGATGTTAATAATTTGGTCTGCTAGTAGTTTGTTTACTGGGCTGAATTTATATAATAATTGGGCCGTAACCTATAATTTGATTATGGGCTGATTATCATCATTGGGCATGTTAGTTACATAATGCTTGCTAAGTATTTATGCAATTATTTATTGCCAACTTATACATGCAGTTTTATTGTTGGGCCAATTATGCAGTTTAATTCTTCGGTATTTATTTATTTACTTATATACCCATTTTTTATTTTTGCATATGTTAATTATTCATTTTTTGAATAATATATGCAATTGAGGATGTTTAAGATTTTAAATTATGGTCATATTTAGTTCGCATGAGTTAATTAAGTTCAAATTATTATATGCAGTTTATAATGTCTATGAGAATATTTTGTGCATAATCGTAACTTGTTAGTTTAAATTATGCTATTAGAATCTTTCTCATATTGAGGTAATCGTTTATGCATAAAAGGATAATGTCTAGTAATCTGTATAATTTTATTTATTTAATGATTATTAAGCTTAGGATCACATAAGGATTAACGACATTAGATTGTAATTAACTATACTGGATATAACGAATTTTATCCAATAGGAATTTTTGTTATATTTATATAATTAATTAGAATAAAATATCAAATTATTTCATAATATGCCCACATGAATTATGAATAAGTGCATAATTTGATAGTTTTATTATAAAGTTTGGTTTTAGGATATAATATTAAATTATTTTCATAATGTATCTATATGAATCAAGTACATAATTTGATAATTCTACCATAATGGATAATTGAATATACTTGAATTAAAAATTTAGCCCACATGCAATTTTAATGTTATTGCATTCAATTTTAGCATGATTTACATTGGTAAAACATGCAATCTACAATAATGCCTCAATTTAACATTAGCAATTACTAATATGATCCAACTTCACAATCAGCTAATTTCTCTGATATTTGTTGTGATATTCCCAAATTAAAGGGTGACAACTATAAAGTATGGAAGGAGAAAAATTTTCTCCACTTAGGGTGGATGGATATTGATTATGCTATTAGGAAAGACGAACCATCTAAGATCACTGATACCAACACTGCAGCGGACATCGCACTTTATGAAAAATGGGAGCGATCTAATCACCTCAGCTAGATGTTTATAAAGACAAAAATTCCTGCTTGTATACGTGGTTCCGTCGATCAGCACGACAAAGTCCAGGACTTGATAAGGCATTAGCAAGCACCCTTATAATAAAGTTTTCATCTTTAAAGCTAACCAGTGTAAAAGGTGTGTGTGAGCACATCATGCAGATGAGAGATATTATGGCTCAACTTAAGAAACTCAAGGTTGAGATGTGTGGTTCCTTCCTTGTACACTACATCTTAAATAGTCTCCCACAAGAGTACGGACCTTTCAAAATCTTGTACAACACACATAAGGATAAATGGTCAATTAATAAATTAATGACTATGTATGTTCAAGAAGAATGGAGACTAATAATGGAATAAGGTGAAAGTGTAATGTTGTATACAACCCGTGGGAACACGAAGGTTCAAGCCAATCAGAAATGGAAAGGTGAAATCCCACCCCATGTAGATATTAAGAAAGAGGCCAAGTGTTACTTCTGTAAAAAGAAGAGACACATGAAGAAAGATTGCGCCAAATTCAAGAAATAGCTCGAGGATAAAGGTAATCCAACCTCATTTGTCTGTTATGAATCTAATATGGTTAATGTAAATAATAACACTTGGTGGATTGACTCTGGATCTACAATCCATGTTACAAACTCCTTGCAAGGTATGCAAAATCTAAAGAAGTCGGTGGGAAGTGAGCAAAATATCTTATCTGGACCTTTTATGTTCCAAGTTTTTCATGAAATTTGATTTGTATTTCAAGACTTATACCCTTGGGATATTCCTTTGATTTTTCAAACACGTCATTCAGTTTATTATATAATGTTTATTGTGTTGGGAATGGTACTTTGTTTGCTCGTCTTTATCGTATTAATTTACAAAACAATATAACTTATAGTTCAATGCATGTTCATACTATCACTAAATGGTGTAATATTAATGAAGACTCCTCTATGTTGTGGCATCGAAGATTAAGACCTATCTATATAGATAGAATCAAAAGATTAGTGAATGATGGGGGTACTTAGTACTCTAGATTTCATTGATTTTGATACATGTGTGGACTACATTAAGGGAAAGTAGACCAACAAATCCAATAAAGGTGCCAACAGAGGTTTGGATATATCAGAAATCATACATACTGATATATGTAGTCCAGACATGGATTCACATGGTCAAAAATATTTCATCACCTTTATTGATGATTCTCTCGATATATGTATTTCTACTTGCTTCATAATAAAGGTGAAGCATTGGATGCCTTTAAAACCTTTAAAGCTAAAGTAGAGAAACAATATGAGAATGAGATTAAGATCGTAAGATCAGACAGAAGTAGAGAATATTACGGTAGATACATAGAGGATGGACAAGCACCCGGTCCGTTCGCTAAGTTTCTTCAAGATCATGGGATAGTTATCCAATATACCATGCTTGGTTCACTAGACCAGAATGGTGTAGCAAAAAGAAGAAATAAAACGTTACTGGACAAGGTGCGATGCATGCTTAGTAGCTCTAATCTTCCTAAATCCTTGTGGATTGAAGCACTTAAGATGGCTATGTATATATTACATTAGGTTCCAACTAAGGCTATCCCAAATACGCTATTTGAACTATTGAAAGGTTGGAAACCAAGTTTGCAACATATACGCATTTGGGGATGCCCATCTAAAGTGAGAATCTATAATCCACAAGAGAAGAAGTTGGACCGAAAGACCATTAGTGGGTATTTCATTGGATATGCTGAAAGGTCTAAAGGATACAGATTTTACTGTCCATCTCACAACACTAGGATTGTGGAATCAAGAAATGCTAAGTTTCTTGAGAATGACTTGGTTAGTGGAAGGGGTCAAATAGGAACAAAGTTCCTAAGCATGATCATTCGAAATCTGAACATTCCACCTTGAGTGATAGATTTGTCAAGTTCACAGTACCCCTCAAGTACAAACAGGTGCTGAATGACCAATCATTGAAATTCCACAAGCTGCTGACAATATTCAAGTAGATCAGGTAATTCAGGATTTTCCAGAATTTCCTGAACAAACATTTGAATCACAAGATTCTCAAGAAGATGATGTTCAATATTAAGACTAGAACCAAAAGGTCAGCAATTCCTAGTGATTTATGAAGTGTATTTACAAGAACCTGACAAAAATATTAGGGTAAAAAATGATCTTGAATCATTTTTCATAGGCCATAAGTTGTAAAGAGGCAGAATTATGGTACAACACTATGAAGGAAAAGATGAGTTCCATGAAAAGTAATAGAGTCTGGGATCTTTTTGAGTTACTTAGTGGTGCCAAAGACATTGGTTGTAAATGAGTCTTTAAGAGAAAGAAAGATTCGCTAGGCAATATTGAAAGATACAAGGCGAGACTTGTTGCTATGGGATTCATTCAAAAGGAGGGAATTGATTATACGGAGACATTCTCTCCGATATCTAAGAAAGACTCTCTACGTATTATTTTGGCATTAGTAGCCCATTTTGACCTTAAGTTACAACAAATGGATGTAAAAACAGCATTTCTAAATGGAGATTTAGAAGAGGAAGTTTATATGAAACAACATAAAGGATTCTCCTTTAATGATGGTGAACACTTGATATGTAAGCTTAAGAAGTGGTTTAAAACACGCATCCCGTCAATGGTATTTAAAATTCCGTGAAGTAATTTCTTCATTTGGATTTGTTGAAAATCCCATGAATCAATGTATATACTAGAAGGTTAGTGGGAGTAAGATTTGTTTTCTTGTTTTATACGTAGATGAAATTTTACTTGCAACCAATGATAAAGGTTTGTTGCATGAAGTAAAACAATTTTCTCTAAACATTTTGATATGAAGGATATAGGTGAGGCATCTTATGTCATTGGCAATTATGTCATTGGCATTAAGATTCATAGAGACAAATTACGAGGAATTCTAGGTTTATCTCAGTAAACCTATATCAACAAAGTTTTAGAGAGATTCCGGATGATAGATTGTTCACCAAGTGTAGCTCCCATTGTGAAGGGTGATAGGTTTAATTTGAACCCAAGCCCAAAAAATAATCTAGAAAGGTAACAATGAAGATCATTCCATATGCTTTTGTTGTTAGAAGCCTGATGTATGCTCAAGTATGCACAAGGCCTGATATTGCATTTGCTATAAGAATGTTAGGATGATATCAAAGTAATCCAGGTATAGACCAGTGAAAAGCAGCAAAGAAAGTAATGAGGTACCTTCAAGGAACAAAGAGTTATATGCTTATGTGTAAATGAGTGGATAATCTGGAAGTGATGGATACTCAGATTTAGACTTTACCGGCTGTGTTGATTTATTAAACTCAACATCATGGTATATTTTTATGATGACTGGTGGAGCTGTACCACGGAGGAGTGCCAAGCAAACCTTGACTGCTACTTTCTCTATGGAAGCTAAGTCTGTTTCCTGTTTTGAGGCTACTTCGCATGGTGTATGGATCAAAAGTTTCATATCTGGGCTTAAAGTTATGTATTCCATTTCTAGGCCATTAAGGATTTATTGCGACGATTCGGCTGCTGTCTTTATGGCTAAGAACAACAAAACTGGTAGTCGAAGTAAGCATATCGACATTAAATATTTAGCCATAAGAGAACGTATTAAAGAAAAGAAAGTGGTCATTGAGCACGTAAGCACCGAATTGATGATCACTGATCCTTTGACCAAAGGCATGCCACCACTGAAATTCAAGGATCATGTAGAGAAAATGGGACTTGGTTCTACTATGTAATTATATATACACAATTTTGTATGAAACTCTTATTTGTGATATTTTCTCATGTTCATGCGCATCTTAAGTTATTTGAGAAAATACATTTATGTCGGACCAAGAATAATACATAAGGTCTTTTCATTAAGTATTGTTGTCACGTAAAGAATAATTCTTGAGGAACTAAACACATTGTAATACATGGAAGATACTACTCGTTATCAAAGGACCCATCGCCATAATTCATGTGTTTGTTTCTTAAAAAGGACAATCGATGTGGTTGAGTTGAAACATTAGGTTGAATGTACGGACCAAGTGGGAAAATGTAACATATCTGTCTTTTCACATTCCCATTGAAGTCTCTTCACATTTTTTCAACGGTCATATTGATGGTCCACATTCATGATTCAGTATCAACATTTAGTGAGTTTCAGTTTCACCATCAATTAGTTGGTAACCAAAGCCATAATTTGATGGAAGTTTTGGCTATATATATAGAGGTTTTGGTCCCCAAGCTCAATCACTAAAAAAAATACAATATACACCATCTATTGAGAGTTTGGAGTTCCATTACCTATAGAAAGGAGAGCTTCTACAAAATCATCAATGGTTGGAGGTATGAATCGATCCCTGTGTTATTTCGGTTTTTCGATCCAATTCCTTTCCGCATAATTGCTCTGGATCAATTTTTGTCTAACGACTATTACAAGTAAATCCATGTATTCAATTTAGTTGTTGTCATGTATTTGGTACTCAACAAAAGAAAATGTTGTATCCTTGTATAATTTTTGACTTTCCACCTATGTACATAATATCTAGTGCTTAAAACAAAAATATGGGTATCATATTTTCCTCATGGCCATATATTTATGATCATTGGAATTATAGCTTAAAAGAAAGAAGCAAATATTATACAACGTTCTTCCTCAAAGTTAATCTCTTTTTCTGCATAATTGGGCTTCTCCAGTTGAGTCACTTGGTGGGTAGTTAAGCTTTTTAATTCTTGTGTATCAATTTCAATTTTTAAAAGCTTTAATCTTACTGATTTTGGGGGTTTAGTTGATTCCAACTAATCTAGTTTAATAGCTCAAGGCTTAAGCCCTTATATGGATTGTTATTTTCATAATTAAATGTTTTGGAATTTTACGTTTTAGTACGTTCCCGATTCCCCGAAATATGGTGGCTGGATTTGAGAATTTTTGTATTTGTCTGTTGATTTGAGTATTACATAGGTTGGGAATTTTCTTTGACCTTTGATACTAAGTTTCATCTTAAACTATGAATTCTGTATACAGGAGCAGCCCAAGATTGATTATAAATTTTCATTGACCTTTAACATTGGGTGCAGATGAATGATACTAGATAGTGGTTGTTATTGTTTGACAAATTCGGTGTTTTTTTTTTTGTGATTTCCTGATTCTTCTCCTCCATCTTTAGAACTTGCAGGCTACAATTTTGGCATTTCTAATTTCCTTATTCTTCTCCCCTTACTGATTTCCTTCATCTTAAGAGATAATGTTTCAAAAAAAAAAAATTCGGGAGCAGCTTCCGTGGGCTCCCACCCCTTCAACTCTGAGACCCCCTACTTCGACGAGCTGGCTCCACCCCTGGTCATCCACATAGAGCAACAGAATAATAAATTCCCTATCAGAGAATTTCTTTATGAACACAATGATCAAAAGTAGTTCTGGTGTACCCATGCTCAACTATGAAGAAATCAAATTTCTTGTACCATTGTTTTGG
>CAIGRS010030036.1:0-20240 GCA_903798395.1 Fraxinus floribunda
AAAAAAAAAAAAAATACGAGATTAGGCGGAATAATGCGCGGCCTAAGCGTGCGCATTACCGCCCATTTTTGAACCAAACGCATTTTTACACGCATGACTGAATTCGACGCGTTTTCACCACGCATCGCGCCTAGGCGGCGCATTTTCGAGAATTTTAGAACACTGGTATTAATTAGTTTGGGCTTTATCTTTGGGCTGGGATTAAAAAAAAATGAGCCCAAAATTTTTTTTTTTATCCAGAAGCCCAGGGTGGGCCTGTGCCCACCCTGGGCCTAATGTGGCTCCGCCAGGACCGCCACTGATAGTTATAGCACTAGACAGCCCGCATGTCCCGACCCTTGTTCCTTGCGTGCGCGGCATAAGCCATAGGAATAGGAGCACTAACAGAATCCCTATGTTCCATAGAAGCTTGAGTAACTATACGTTACTCCTCACGAAGAAGTTCACCCAAACAAGTATCCAAAGACGGTACAAGATGACGATTCATCAGATTAGACCGTGCAGTCTCAAATTCAGGGCGAAGCTTCATCAGAAATTGATCCCTCTTGCTTGTCTTATGCACTTATTGAACAGCAGATAAAGCTGCAATGGGAACATTAGCATAAACTATATCCGCATATTCAGCCCAAAGGTTTTGAAAACCGGAGAAGTATTCCTCAATCGAAAGACTTCCCTGAGTAAAATTAGTCATCTCATACTCCAATTGAAACCGTCGAGCCGTGTTGTCCTGTTTGTACACTTTGCTAAGATAGTCCCACATATCAGCAACAGTTTTGTAAGGCCTTAGATTGAGAATAAGATGAGGCTCCACTGAACTAAGTATCCAAGTCATCACCCGAGCATCCTTGATTTCCCACTTCGACAAAGCCTCTGTATCTGTAGGAGCGGGAGCACTTCCATCGAGATGACCCCATAACTCTTTACCTTCGACAAATAATTGAAATTGGAACTCTCAAGCTGAGTAATTTTTACCATTAAAACGAATTAGAAATGAATCCATCTTTTCTGAAGACATGACTGAAGAAATAAAATAATTGGCCCAAAAAAAATAATTCACACCACAAATCACGTGAAACCAAATTAATTCAACCCACGAACGACTCACTGACCCAGATAAATAAATAACCACGAGACCCAAAAGGAAATACCCAAAAGAAGCCGGCATAGTTGCGATGAATCAGAGAAATCCGGCACAGTCACGAAGGAAATCCGGCACAGTCACAAAGAACTAGAGGTAGCCTGACAACCGGAGGCTACAGTACACACCCAAGAACCCTAGATCCGTCGTCCAAGGTGCTGAACACGAGAGGACCAATCGAGGACAGAACCCAGCGAGAATTTCGAGAGGAAGCACTCGCCGGAACTGGAAAGCCGTAGAAGAAGACCGGAATTTACACTGGAACTGGAAGACGTCGGAGAGAAGGCTCAGAATCACGTCCAATAAACTAACCAACGACCAACCCCAATACTGAACAGAAAGGTCCGATCGAAGATAACTCACGGTCGGTAAGAATTTAAAACCCTAGCTCTGATACCATGTCAAATTAGGGCTTGAACAATTGAGAGAATTTCTGTAATTATCGTCTCTTCTTATTGCTGTGACTATCGTATATATATATTGTACAATCGTAAACTACACAAGGAAAGTAAATAAATCTAATTCCTAAAAATCAGCTTTCTTCCTAAATACAAATACAAATACANAATCTAATTCCTAAAAATCAGCTTTCTTCCTAAATACAAATACAAATACAAATCCAACCATATATGGTAACAAAAAATAGTCCAGAAGAAAATTAATTATTTCATTACATGTTTGGATATTAATCATGTATAACAAAATTATAGATTGTAGTTTAGAATATTAAACATTATGCAAACATCAAACTCTAAAAATCATTAGAACATGAATAGCAATGGCAAAAAAGTTCAACGGCTCGTGCTCGGTTGTACCGAGCCCCATTTTTGGGCGTCTTCTCGAGCCCAGGCCGGCCCGTGGCCCTGACGAGCCTGCCCTTTAAAAAAAATTAAATAAATAAAAATAATTTTTTTTTTTAAGAGTTGCCTTTTCAGGCAGCTAGAAAGCTGCCATTAATATAAAAAAAAAAACCCGAGCCTCATTTTTTTGGCCGGGCTTTACTCGGCTCGGGCCCAAAAAAGCTCGAGACGAGCCCGAGCTTTTTTTTTTTGCTCGGGATCGGATCGGCTCGGCTCGGCTCGACTCATTTCGTTGACATAGCTAAACATGAATAACAAATATATGTTAAATATTCAAAAATGGACAAGATATAGCAAAAGTGGCTCAAATAAATAGCTAAAAACAAAAAGTAAAATAACTTTAATTGATAGAAAAATATATTATTTATAATAAAGTATATTTAGGAAATGGTTGCCCCCATGTTTTAAAAATCATTTTTCCCAAACTCATTTTCAACCTCACCTTTCATGGGACCCACAACTTTTATCAACTTTTCAACCACATATTTCATCCACTTTTATATTAAAAATCTTATTTTTAGCAAAATCAATCATGGGCTTAAACAAGGACAAGTAATACCTAAAATGTGAACCTTAAGAATACAAACAAAACAAGAAAAAGTGCCCTCTAAATTTATTGTAAATCTGTTAAAGGAAGCTGGTGAAACGCAACCCAAGATCCAGTCCACTATTTAGCCAAAAGATATTTGGTATTATGCAAAATGGACAGGTGTAACTTGGTCCTAAAAAATTCTCTAATCTCTGTTTCCAAATGCAACAATTCATTAGACCTTAACCTAATACAAAACCCCAATATAGAATTTGAATCATCTTATCCACGACATCAGGCTTAACAAAGCAAGAAGCATTGACAAGTCACTTCACCTATTCTTTTGCACTTTTTTCATTATACAATAAAACAAAGGAATCATGGTTTGAAAGCCACACATCCTAATGCAAGAAACAAATCAATTAAAAAGCTGTTTTCAAGTTAAAAAGATTTATACCTAATATTCTTGGGAATCTGAACATTCACAATGAAATGATGATCGCCTCGAACAGATGGTTTATTTATGTTTGGCACACCCATGCGTGACAATTTCAAAGTATCTCCTGGTTGAACGCCAGGAGGAATCTCAAGATTTCTCAAGCCTTCTACAGTGTCCACCTGCAATGATAATCCATGGTGGCTGCCAGTCAACTTTGGTGAAAGAAAGAGGATTTCAATGAGTTTATCACAGTTTCAGTACAATGCGATCATTGTATTTCTCAGAGATCTAAATGGAAAGAGAACTCATGGATTCGAACAATGATAACAGTTTAATACAATCCAAAAATTTGCACTTGGCAAACTGGACATCACTAGGGGTGATTGGAAGTGCAAAGCTTAAGATAGACCTTGAGGACTTTCCAATACCCATCTCACATATACCGCACATCCCAGCCAATGCTAGAAAGAAAAAGATCCACATATTGTTTCAGTCAAGATCCACATATTGTAGAAAGATATACCACACCCCATGGTATCTAGGGGGGACCAACATAGACTGAAATTTGGTCACATATGCTTCGTTCTAAGTGAACATTATCCAGAAACCGTCATTAAAGACTCAGACTAATTAATCAATAATAATTTGTTATCTATTGCGTTTTCATAGAGATGGTTTACTCCGCAAATTGAAGATGTTATTAGGCTCTTTCATATTGGATGTCAGATTTTGTAAAAGATCTTTTCACCACTTGATTGTTGTTTGAAGCATTGACTAGATCTCCAAATAGGGGAACATATCAAGGATTACCTTTATAACTGTCCCTAGAATGGCCTCTGTATAATCAACATTTACTTTTGAGTATAAATTCAAGCCCTTTCTCTGAATACCAAATTTTTCCTCTATGTGGAGGACTAGATAGAGGTCACCAGACATGCCCCTGCATTAAGAACCCAACATTACATGTGTTATTTGGAACATCTTCCGTCTTATAAAACTTTCGATAACATAAGTAGAGTAGAGTGAAGAGAAGTACCATAAAGTAAAGAAAAAGAAGCAAAGGAAAGGAAGAAACTGACCAGCAAAAAGGTCTACAAAGCTGTTGAACGGCTGAAGTTTAGTTAGTTAAGATGTGAATAAATCCTAGGAATTAGCTAATATTTATCTTATGTTATCTCCTCATTTATAGCTGGTTGTTCATTTTAAATGGAAGTGTCCTGTTCTGATTCTTAGGAGTTATCTCCTGAATCTTCTATTTTCCAATTCTTGGTTTATAGGAACAGAACTAGTCCTCATTTTGTATAAATACAGAACTCTTAGATGAACAAAAATAGTTCAGTTTTCCTATCATTTCAACATGGTATTAGAGCCAACTTTGGACGGGGCTGCTCCCATTCCTAGGTTAAATCCTGTCCATAATATCAGTCATCAGGCCTATGCAGGCACATCTGATTCTTCTCAAACCAATTCTGCCCCATCTCCCAATCAGTCAAATCCTACCTAATTCTCATCCCTACACCTCTGAAAGCCATTCCCTCCAAATAAACTAGCATCATCTTGATGGATCAAACTATCTTGACTGGTCTCAATATGTGGTTGTCATTCGTGGCAAAGGAAAGTTAGGGTATCTAACCAGGAAAACTCCAGCGCCTCTAGAAGCAGACGTATGCAACCTGGGAGGCCGATAACTCCATGGTGATGGCTTGGTTAGTAAACTCAATGGAAAAAAGGATTGGCCGGAAGTATTTAGGAAACAATGCATGAGATGTATTCCGAAATGGGGAATTCGGCACAATTATTTGAGTTGAAATCGGAACTGAAGGAAAGCAGGCAAGGCGATTCGATTGTTACAAATTATAATCATCTGACGGGGGATTATGGTAGGAGCTGGATCTTTTTTTATGCAGAACGGTTTGAAATTTCACGTATAAGATGAAGGAGGAAACTCGACCTTGTCGAGTGGATAAATTTCTATCACGGGGGACGATCTTTCGTAAGAACTAAATATCGAAACTCAACAAATAATGCCAAAGTCAGTTGCAAATTATTCCCAAGAATATGATCTAACCATGGTGACCTCCGTAGAAAGATCTTGATGACTCCTATAAAGTTCGAATGAATATGGATCACGCTACTGAAGTTTCTTTTTGAGAATCCATGGATAATTAGAAGCGGGTGGGTCGATCCAACGAACAGGTACTAAATTTTGTCATCATTGGTCAATACAATTTGTTCATCTAAAATAACATCAATTGTATCTTTGTGTGTTGTGACGATGATATTGAAGTAGAAATATCAACATAGACAGGTTAGGGTCCACATAGTTAAAAAGAAAAAGATCATCAAATGAATTGACGGTGTTTGTAAGTAATGAAGTTCTCAATAGTTAAGGTAGAGTGGTAGCCAAAATGTGATAAAAGATCAATGACATGTGCATTTGGACCAACATGCTTTACAGTTTTAAAAGGATCAGCACTACGGGCTTGCAACATAACATAATTCGCAATATTAAATTCAAAATGTCGTGTACGCAAATCATCTTTAAGTTTATATAATGCATTATTTGCTTCAAGTCGTTCATTGATCTCAATATGCAAATCATGAAGATAATGTACAAATGCTTCAGGTGACATCGACACACTAGCATGTAGGGACATGAGAATGAGGTCTAAAGGCTTTATAGGCTCATAACCATGAATAATTTCAAAGGGACTCGTACTTATAGACTGATTCACAGAATTTTTATATATAATTTGAACTATTGGGACGATCAAATCCCAATTCCCAAGATTTTCCTTGAGAATGGCATGATTACACAAATCAATAGCACCTTTGGGTTGGATAATGGTATGACATACAACACTTGACTGAGAGGTATAGGTACAATATGTATATTCATAGGAAAAGTCCAAATACTACCTAAGGAGGTGTTCCCACTATCATCCAAGTCATCAAATTCTTCAAGTTTAGATTCATAGACTTTATCTTCTAACCGTTCATCTATTATATTCTTTCGTTCTATAATGACTAAGACTCGGCTAGGACATTTGGAAGAGATGTGGCCAAAGTCCTTACAGTTGAAGTACTGCAAGTGAGAAGAAGTCCTTGTAATTTCATAAATTGTACCCTTATTTTCGGACACAGGAGAAACATTTGACGGTGGTCTCCTAATAGACTTAAGAGGAAGCGGCGCTGATGAGACTGGTATATGGTTTTTTTTTTTATAATCGTGGATGTCCAGGCCAGTTTGCGTACACCTCGACTAATCCCACGGGGTTCTGAAATTTACAGTCGGTACTCACCTCAGTGGCCCTGAGGGAACTCGAACCGGTGACCATTGGAGAGCAAACCCAAAACTTGACCAATTGAACAACCCCTCGAGATTGAGACTGGTATATGATTGTCACCATACTTTTCATATGAAGTACCAATAATCAACTCAAAATCTCGGGCTAAAGAGTAAGCGTGATCAAGAGTAGTGACACCCCAAAGGAAAAACTCACACATGAGACCATCTCTTAGACCTTGTCTAAACCTACTCAAAGTTGGGGCTTCATCATCAATGATATGACATTTCATTTGAAATTCCACAAATTGAGCAATATACTCAGTCACTAACAGATTCTCTTGTTTAAGGACAGTGCATTGAGTAAAAATTTCAAAATCTAAGCAACTATCAAAAGTAGAAACATCTACTTTGATGTTTCTAAAGGAACGTTCCTTATGACGTGTAAGAGAATGAGTAATGTAAAGATATAGCCTCGTTCTCGTTCTTGCTCACACTCACGAACCTGATTCTTATCCCTACGATCGTGTCGAAAATATTTTTGATCACCTTGTCGACGACGATAGTGGCTATTACAGGACACTTCAGAATTATCAACATTAGTCGAATGAAGGAGTTTCTTAAAATTATTCAAACTAGCAGCTAGGCTCCTACTCTCTTCAAGAATAGCAGTCATTTGAATTTGAATAGTTGCTATTTGACGGGTGAGTGCATCAAATTGCGAGGAGTCCATAGTTAAGGTACTGAAACTAGAAGTGACAAGACGAACACTATGCAACTGTACCAACCGTACTAGGAGCTAAATGACGTGCAATAGAGAGATTAATGAACAATAAGAGCAAGCAATGGAAAATAAAATTGCAAAGTAATGGTCAAATACTAGTCAAAAAATCCGATCACATAAAATAAGTGGGGTAAGATGGGAATTAACGAGTCAAGGGATTCGGTCACGTGAACTTTAGGCAAAACTATGGTAATTCAACAAGTTGAGGGATTCGGTTACATGAACTTTAGGCAAAATTATGGGAATTCAACAAGTCAAAGGATTCGGTCACGTGAACTTTAGGTAAACTTAGAATAACAGCAGCACAAAGAAATTAATCGATGCAATTTAAAAAATAAATAGTAATATAAACCAATGATAAATAAAACATAAACACCCTTTTATTCGTTGAAGCAGTTGTGTCAAAATAATTGGATAAAACTCACCAGCAACTGCAAATAATATTAAAAAATAATCCCCCTTTTTTTCACCTTTTTTTACACTTTTTTTCACTCCTTTTTTTTTAACTAAAAGTAAATTACAAAAATAAGGCCAAAATCGAGCCCCAAACTAAATTTATAATTTTTTTCACCTTTTTTCACTCCTTTTTTTTAAAGGAAAGTAAATTACAAAAATAGGGCTAAAATCGAGCCACAAATTAAATTTATAATATTTTTTTCATCTTTTTTTCACACTTTTTTTCACTCCTTTTTTTTAACTAAAAGTAAATTACAAAAATAGGGCCAAAATCAAGTCCCAAACTAAATTTATAAATCCACGCCCAAAATATGATAGGAAGTCTATATCATGTTACTACACCTATGTACGGGAAAACTTAACTACTTGGAGGAGCATGAAGCAGAATGTGATAACGAGTAGTGCAAGGGCAGGATTCAAGGCCCTTGCACAGGGAACTTGTGAAATGACTTGGACTAAGAGCTAAAAGAACTGAAGTTAACCTGTGAAAGGCCAATGAAGATCTTTTTGTAACAATAAGGCAGCAGTAACAATATAATGAGTTTTAAAATAGTTTAAAATCAATGGAACTTTTCTTCTTCAAGTGCTTTAAGGTATCCGATACATATCGAAGATTTAAAGACAATTTAAGCAAATATATTTGTCCCCTCTCTAGTAGCTTAGTTTTAGATGAGGTGGTTTGCATGGCATCAAATCCAACAAATATATCTGGTCAAGTCTTGTCGCCTCTCTAATATCTTAAGGGTTTACAAGAGGAGGATGAATTCTCTTAGTACTTCCAAGTTCCAACTTCTGTATGCCAGATTACTCAAATGTTACCAATTCTAGAACCACTAGGCATCGTAAACCACAAAAAATGGAAGTACATAAAAGCAGAAGATTGGTTGATAGGATCTCTATGTGCCAATACCAAAGACTTGTAAGTTGTTATAGACCCAATTATCTCAAAGTAAGACACAAGTACTTGAGAAAAAAAAAAAGCTGCAAAGGAAGATACAGAGCACAATTAATGGATATCTATGATATGGAGGATAACCCCAAAGACACTTGACAAATAATAGCAACAGAAAAGTCACAAATATTAAATCACTTCTAGAGACCAGAGGTCATATATTAAAAAAAGTGGTATTGACACTTCACACACCTCCTTTTATCAAAATTTCCTTCTCCTTGAACTTGCATTGTGGCTCCATCATGAATGCCTGGTGGAACCACCACTCTAACACTCCGCTTTGCTCGAACTTGACCAGCACCATCACATTTTCGACATCGATCAGTGATTATCTTTCCATCCCCACCACATTTTGAACAAGTAGTTACCTAGAGGTCACGAAGTATCAACTACACAGATTTCCAAAGAAAGAAATGGAGTTTATAAAGTAGATTGTCAACCTATAACATGTTTCCTGGCATGATGCATTTCCATTGACTTTGCAACATAATGCATAATAGAGATCAAGTAGAAGACAGACAACCTTAGCATCTGAAGCATTTATCATTTTAGAAGCCATGGATTTATATCCAAAACATATGCACTGGGTGGAGTGACTTACAAGTATAATGACATATATAGAACCAATGTGCAACTAGGCTATTGTTCTTTATTCACTCTACCATGTGCCCCAGGCTCACATGTAAAATGAAGAGATACAACACACCAAAAGTATGAATCATGATTGATGGCAGCAGCACTAATATTAGTACATCAGCAGCATTTGCCCAAGTTTATAGATTAGTCTAGGGTTTTCCCAAGAAGGACAAGTTCATTTATTGAACAAAGACATCATAATTCATACATAATAATATAGTTTTTAGCTTTCCAAAAAGGGGTGCTTGAGTATGTTTCGGGATCATAATGATTGATACATTTATGGATCATAATTTATTAATGAATAGAAGTACCTGAGATACAATTCCAAAAGGTGTTTTCTGTGTTTTAACCACCCCTCCTCTACCTCCACAGCCCCTACAAGATTTCACGGAACTACTTGACTTTGCACCTGTTCCACCACAATCATCACATGTCTCAAAGCATGATACCTCAATGTCTCTTTCCCCTCCAAAAATTGATTCTTCAAAGCTCAAATACAGGTCGTATCTGTGTTATAAGAGAACACGAATAAGTTATTATGATGATGTCATAACTCATAACCATGCCGCAAAATTAAGGATATTAAATGTCTAGTCTAACTGCTTGCTAAGGGAGAGAGTTAATATAAAAGGATAATAAATAAAGCCCTAGCAAGTCTACCTCGGTTCCTCTTTCCAAATACTTTCTCATGAAAACCTAAAGCTCGTGATTTTAAAAGAGGAAAAAGTGCATTTGTCATCCTCTAGAGTGAAAGTGTGGATGATTAGTCATGAAATATTCAGGTAAAATCTTATGTCAGATACGGAATATGAAGGATTTGGAGCCTATATTTTATGCCCAGTTGAGAGGTAACAGTATTTAGCCCCTATTTGGTTTGGATAAAAATTTGATTTTGAGTAGATTTTGATAAAAGTTGGTGAAGTGTATGGTTGAAAAGTTGATAAAAATTGTAGGCTCCATGTGTGGTTGAAAATGAGCTTGGAAAAAATGAGTTACAAGAAACAGGGGGCTATATGGACAAATAAAATCTACTGATATAATAGTGCTTGCTGTCCAATGAAGGATGTGGTTAATAACAAAAAGTTTAGATTCTTGGCCTCTTTAGGCAGCAACATGCTGCAAAACTTCAAGGAAGGAAACAATACAGTTTGGGCAGTGATACGACACACGAGAAACAATATCAAATTGCCAATGTACGCTGAATACAAGAAACAAAATGTCCCGAAAGGAAGGAGATTAAATGCTAGTGGATTATTACCTAATGTCAAGATTCTGGTTGCCCTTTTCTCTAAAATTAAAATTGAAGCCACGTGGTTCACCACTCCGTCCAAAAAAATTATTTGATTCTCCAAAATATTCAGCAAAAACTTCAAAAGGGTCCACCTAATTGAACACATAAATCACAAGAAACAGTTGGACCACGAATGACTAGAATGAAAAGGACAAATGAGGAGGAATTATTTGTAGCCATTCTAGGCATAAAAAAATGTTTGAGGTTATATAATCTAACCTCTTGAGGACCAGTGCCTGATGCATCAAAATTTTCGTGTAAACCTGCCTTGCCAAAGCGATCATACAAAGACCTTTTCTCATTGTCTGATAATATCTACACAAATTCCTTGTTACTAAAGGAGTAGAATAGTTTCTGATGACTTATTCAAGATAGGATATATCAGTTTGAAAATAGAACACTAGTCCAACAATCTCAAATGAAAAAGCAACTAAACGGGTGCAAGCACAAAAAGGCACAAGAAATTTACTTAAGTCATAATTAGCATGTTGAAACATATTAATTTTCAGGCCAATCAGTATTTTTATTCTTTAAATAGGTCATGGAGAAGCTAGGGGGTACCTCGTAAGCAGCACTTATTTCTTTGAACTTTTCTTCAGCACCTGGATCCTTGTTCATATCTGGATGATACTGCTTCCACACAAAAATGTTGAATTAAGGGTGTGTTTGATCCATATTATTTTGAAAGAATGTATTCTGGAACAGTAGATTGATGGAGAATGTGTGGTAGAAAAAGAATGAAAAGTTATTGATGTGATGAAAAATACTATTTTATTGAAGAATCTGTGGTTGAAAATGAGTAGAAGAATAAGAATGAAAAAAATAATGTAGATCAAACATGGGCTAAAACACAGAAGTAGAGAGACACAATTCAACAACATAATTTCTAGAGTAACACATAGCTTGAGCCTGCTATTTGCACTGTCAGACAAAAACATTTTACACAAGAAAAGCCAATCTTGTCATGTACCAAATTAACACCAAGCCATCAATTCATTTACCTCTCTGCAATAACTAGTGATTACATGTCGTAATTCTACAATCAATTAATATTACATAGAATGTGGTATAATATTTACTCAAAAAGATGTCACTAAAAATGACTTGTCACATACGACTTCACCAAATCGAGGAAAAAAAAACCCAACAAATTTATCAGTTTAAGTCAACAACCAGACCCCTAATATATACCTTGCGAGCAAGTGAGCGATAAGCCGTTTTAATTTCTTGCAAAGTTGCATTTCTACTGATATTGAGAACCGAATAATAGTAGTCTGCACTGGATGCTTTTCGAGCAGCAATGAAGGATTTGATACAACGGCGTTTTGGAATAACGAACTTGTTAGAATTTAGCATTGAGAAAATGTTATTGAAAGCTGGAATAATTGAGCGGGAAAACCCCAATTTCTTCAATTGAAAAGGCGAATTGTTGGAATTGCATAAATTAATTTTAGGGTTTATGGTGTTGGCATTGATACAGTGAAAATTGGGGGTTTTGATAACTTCCATGTTTTGCTGAGTTGAAAATTAAGATTTCAAAGATGTAGCTTTCCCGTGTAGGTATCCTACTTACCTTAAAACAGAGGATGCAGTTGTATTGTTCATTTTTGGGCCTAAGTGGTCACATTTTATTTCTACCTACCTTCCCTTAAAAAGAGTTGATGTTCATTTACTGTTCCCATCCGTTTTGACATTGAAACCGGATTGACTATTTTTGAGCAACCAGTTCTCAATTGTTCATCCAAAATATCTTCTTTATATTTACTTTTTACCTTTCTCTATCTGAAAATAAAAAATTAAGGCGGTGATTTTCTATTGCACTGTTTATTTTCATCATCCGAAGAAGCCAAATTCAACAATCTAGCTAAGAAAAGTCACAACAATCTCAAAGAAAACTTGTAAGCCCTAATTTTCAATTAATTAACTTCATTTTTTGGGGTTTATGTGGATTTTGTTGGGTGAATTCATTTATCAGGTATTGCTATGGGACATGGGCACGGGTAAATCTAGCCTTGTGGTACGCTTTGTCAAGGGTCAATTCCTCAAATTCCAAGTAAATTTTTTTTTTTTTTTTTATCAAAAATGATTTTCTGGGTTGGTTTCACACTATAATGGTTGATAATCAACAATTAATTACATATAATGATGATCAATGTATTAACATTGATTGATTGTGTAGGAGTCCACGATCATAACAGCTTTTTTTCTCACAACAGTAGCCAATAATGTGAAGGTGAAGTTCGAGATTTGGGACACAGCAGGGTAGGAAAGGTAGCATAGCTTGGCTTTTATGTACTACGGAGGTGCTGCACCGACAATAATTATTTATGACATCACTAGCATGGTATCCATATAATTCAATTTGTTTGCATATGAATTTAATTAATCAATTGTGGAAGTTGTATTGTACATTATTGAATTTATACTAGAGCCTACTTGGTTTTCAGGGAGTTGTTCTTCATGTACAGTACTTATGATTGAATTCGGTGTATAGGCAGATCTCTTAAAAATGTGTGTAAATGTCGTGAAAAATAAGGCTTGTGGTAGCTTTTTCATTTATAGGAATCATTGGAATGGGAGCTAATTGACTTACTTATTTTAGTCTTGACATTACATTATAAGCAGTAATCTATTTTTTTAGGTTCCTAATATGTTCTTGGACGTTGAAAAAAAAATGTTCTTGAACCATATTGTGAGTGAAGGTTGTACATTTGTGTGATTGTCACTTAAATGATTTAATTTCCTATTTTTGTTTGGTAAATCAAGTTTTACTTGCATGTCTGAGAAGTGGGTGCTAGACTTTTGTTTGTATAGTTTAGATGATTTAATCTCTTGTTCTGTTTTATGAATCAGGATTCATACGCTCGGGCTGAGACATGGGTGCAAGAATTCCTAATATAAAGTAGTCGCCTAATCTACTTTAGTTGGAGTTGTTATGTCTTCATTTATTAATTTCGTGTTATGAACGTTGAATTTTAATATTTATTATAAGGGTTTTGAATTTGAAGGAATAAATGCTTTTGTCGTTTAATTGCAGAACTTATAGTTCAGTTTGTACTACGATTTTCTTAGTGGGGTCGAAAAAATGTGTCAATCTTTCAATCTGAGATCAAACCATTACTTCAATTTTGTGTTTCATAAGGCTTATTGAGGTATTTCTTCAGTTTGAACTTAGCCGCAAAATCTTCTGTTTGGTGCAAAGTGAATATTTTTTAATATATGAATCTTTTGCTTCCCATGAACGTGACTATAGGTTGTTGTATAGAAAAGAACACAGTATGTGGTTTTCTTCATGTAATGAGTTTGGATATAGTCGAGCTTCATTTTGTCAACATCCCACTTGAGTACTAATTGTTTGTGGAATCTGATTAGCATGAGGGGCTCTCTCTCTCTCTCTCTCTCTCTCTCTCTACACTATCATACATACATTCTCTTACTGAAGATAATAATGTCAACTGAATTTTAGCTTCTCCTATTCAATTCAACCCACTCTTATCTTCGTTTGCCTTTTTACTATAGAATCTGCTTCTGATCCATCATGTCTACTAAGTCCAAGTAAGTATTGTATTCTACAGTATTCAGTGTTTTTGTATGTATGAACAGGGATATGAATTGGAATTATTCTTTGGTTTGGAGTGTTTGTACATAATGTATAGAAGTTGAAAATTACTTTAATTTTTAATCCAATCCTTGATCATTGTTGAATTTTGTTTATGTTAAGTTATTTTAGTAAAAGGGGTGGATCTCAAACGTAATTTTGACGTACTCAATTCTAGTTGTGATAGGTAATTTTTGTGGAAAAACTTGTCTTTGGATAATAATCAACATTTTCATTTGATTTTTGACTACCGTGTATTGGCTATATCTTCCATTATTTGAATAATGGAATTTTGATAATGGAACTTGGCAATTAAAGTTTCGTGATTACAAACTCACAACAAAAGAGCATCACCAGCAACTCCTAGGTCAGCAAGTTGGGTAGAGGAGTAGCCAAATCCAATGCTGATTTGACCACTTCCCCTTAAAATTGTTGACTTTCAATTGATTGATCTCCAAAACTGGTTATCCAATGCCTGTTGGAGACCGATGGTCTCCAAAGCTCAGTACAACACTTAATGTAAGTTTCAGTAAAATTCTTTCCAACCATGGAGGAGTACCTTTTCATATTGAATGGCTGCATTTAGTTATAGTAGTGGTTGAAATTTTACCATAGTTGGATTATTGCATTGTTTGACTTCGATTCTTTCTTTTCCTCAGAAAAAACTAGCTTGGACTTCAACGCTATCAGAACTTCAGGAGGAATTAAATCTCACCGGGAAAAATCTTAAGTAGGCCAAGGAGAATTAGTTTTGGTTGAGAAAGAAAAAGCAAAAGCTCTTGATAAATTGATCGAAGCATAAAGGTTAGCTGGGGAAGCGGATGGGAAACTAGGAGAGGCTTTAGCTGCTCAAAAGCGAGCTTAAGAGGATATTAAGATAGAAAAGTTCAGAGCAGTTAAGATGGAACAAGTTGACATTGAAGCAACCCAAAAGAAGGATGAGGAATGGCAGAGATATATTGAAGCATTGGATGTGGCAACTCTCGTGTCTGCCAATCAAGAACTTGATAAGGTGGAACAAGAGTAGGCTATGGTTACTGATGCAAAAAAACCAAGCACTCAGCCATGCTAAGGATACATAAAATAATATAGAGATTCATGTAGAAAAGTGGATATTCTTTCTACGATCTGGTTCAATCAATCCATACATGATGTGCGAATCTAAATGGAAGCTAATGAGAACAGTAAGTTGGTGGAAGTACTGAAATGGGAGATTGATTCTTTAAGATAAGAACTTGAAAGGAAAAATATTAATAAGGAGAAATTGTCAGAGAAAGAGGCTACCTTAGATGAACTTAATATCGATTTGGAGGCTGCATAAATTGCTGAATCTTATGCATGTAATTTAGTGAAGAAGTAGCAGAAGAAGGTTCATGAGTTAGATTTTCAGGTGGAGGAAGCAAAGAAATTGGAGAGATCTGCTTTAGAATCTATGGAATTTGTCACAAGACAACTTGAAGGAAGCAATGATTCATTGCACGATGCAGAATCTAAGATTGTATCCCTCAAAGAAAAAGTGGAATTGTTGGAAATCACAATTAGAAAGCAAGAGGAGGATCTTGAGGAATCATAATGCAACTTTGAACTAGCCAAGGAAGAAGCTTCTCAAACGGTGAAAAAAGTTATATATCATGTGTCTAAGCTTGAAAATGTTAAAGAAGGGAGAATTTAGGCTTCAAACAATGAGAAGCTTGTAACTGACGGTGTAAAAACTTTATTGGAAGAAAAACATAAGTTCATAAATGACTTAGAAAATTTTAGGGATGAAGAAGATAAGAGAAGAGCAAGAAAGCAATGAAAATTTTAGTATCAGCATTGCATGAAGTTTCTTCAAAGGCGAGAGAAGCCAAAGAATAACTATTGTCAATTTAAATTAAGAATGAAAACTATAAAACTCAAATAAAAGACCTGAAGCTGGTTTTGAAAGCAACAAACGAGAAGTATGAAAGCATTGAAGTTGAAGGGATACTTCGGAGGCACATTAAAGTTTCCTAATACTACACATATATGATGACCATGTACCCATATATTCATGAAATATATTTAAAGTATAGGATCTGATTTATCTTTATCAATAAAGCTTGTATTTTCTTTTATTTCATTTTAGATGTCAAATAACCCAAGTGTGCAGCCTTCCCATGCAACAGGTTATCCTCTTCACTCCATATTTTCTCTTCAAATTAGATTAGAAAGGCGACTTAATTTATCTGAATATTTATGATTGTATTCTTGAATTACTTATGTATCTTATTTGTATGTACAGTTGCAAGTATGCTAAGCACTGCTCAGTAATAACATCATTTTACTCACTTCCTCCTCTTAAACATCCCCCTCTATTTCCAATAAAGGGTGGGGGCACGAATGGCCAGTTATGGGTTGGGTAAGTGAATGAATACTTTTAACCTCTTTCCTTTTCCAGTTGAGAACAGACAAAAAAGGAAAATATATTTTTAACCAATGTTATGTTTCTCTCGGATACGTGAGCAGTGACTTTGGTAACCACCTTTTATCACACCTTATGGGTTCGATATTTAGCATGCATCACAATAGAAATGTTGAGGCCGACATAAGGGAAAGCTTGAGACAGAGATCTTGTTGGAATGAAGAGGCATAAATTATACTTCTCTGAAGCTAGTTTACATTTATGGACCATTGAACTACAATCCTGTTGAATAATGATTCTTCCAATGTTTCAAAGTTGGTCGCCCAATTCCAATTCCCAATTCAAGAATGTAACACAACCTGGCCATGTAAAGGTTGGTGAAGATTTCAACAATTCTAACAAAATCCAAAACTAAGTTTTAGAAGTACAAACCATTTATTATTTACATAAGGAGATGTAACTTATGAGATGATTACATAATGATTGCCATCAACTGAGATTTTACTTTTTTTGTTCTATTAATTCAGGCAAATGAAAATTCACTTCATAGGGGTAATGATTGTGGGTCTTGATAAGTGTGGTAATAAATATTATCAAAAACTTGGAGACATCTCAAGTAAGCATATTCCCTTTTTTATATTATGAATTGTTGTGTAGAAAAAAATAATTGAGTGAATGAGAATGAGTATGATAAACTTCATTTTCTAAACTTAGTATTATAGAATTTCACTGAAACAAATAATTATTTCTTCTCTACCTAACCAACAATGAATGGTTGCACAAAGCCCGCTTCGAACTGCATGCTGAGCACATTTCCATTATTGTGTAGACAAAACACAATAAGTGTGGGATCCACCACTTATTAGGGTAGAGAAGATGTGTGAAAACATTCATGCAAAAAATTCTGGGGCTCCCAAGTTCCTTTGAGAGGCAAAAAACCGTGACATTTACAGTTTGTTATTAAACAATTATTGTGATTAGAAATTATTAATTACTCATAAAAGTTATATAACATGAAAACACATTTTAAGGACTTTTGAAGTGAGCAAATCTGGCTAATTTCGGGGTTGTTACTCAATGCCTGATGCCTAGCAGAGTTAAACATCAGTCTCAGACTAATCTTTTACTGAAGATCAATGTAGAATCAAGGTGCTCAATGAAATTGTAAGTTGTGTTAAATATTATGAGATTTGTCTTTGATAATTTCCAAATTCTATACTTATATCTTCTGTCCCTTTTATATTTCTATTTTCTAGCTGAGCGGCTTAAATTCTTTCTTAGCCTTTAAACAAACTCTGCCAGTGGTATTCAAGGTTCCAACAGTGATACTTTGTATAGATGTGTCACATGACTCCTCTGGCACGTCGATATCCCATCCATTGATACAATAAAGTCTTACTAATCTCTTGTTTAATTGATTCTTTCTCTCTTTATAATTATTGGAACCTACTTCTGTGTTTTTATTTCCTTTGCAGGGAGCTTTTGCTTGATTTCTATGTCAATTCAGGAAAAAAGAAACCCGGAAAAATTATATTTTCAAGTATATTGTTGTATTCCGGGTTGTAAAATGCATCGTTTTCCTCTTGAAAATTTGAACTTTCCTCTGAGGCCTTTTCCATACATTATTTACTTTGCTCTCTTTGTTCAAATTTTGGATTGACCCATACATCTTTATAAAACATTATTTCTTTTATACAAATGTGTGTTGAAATTTTGTAATACAATCTCCCGTCAATCCTTAACATTCAAGACGCTAACATTACATTCAAAATAGTACAACATGTACATTGCACGGGCCAAAAACTAGTTACCTTAGAAGAGATGATCTAGTTGTATTATTCATTCATTGGCCTAACTGTTCACGTTAGTCTTGTTCCTAACTGGTTTGATTGAAACGATGCCGTCATTGTCCACTTCAGATACAAAAAGGGAGACATTTCTTTACTGTTTTCATCTGTTTCTCTCAAAATGACAGAAAATCCTTGTCGATTCCTCCAAAAATTCTCATTCCTTCCTGCAAAATTCGAATCCTAAGAAGACCCAGTAATTTTTGTTGTGTATTATTGTTCGAACATCTTTTCCACTACTGTTAATCTTCCGATTTTTCTCTCATGACTTCGTTCAAATCTTTCTTCAAATTTTACGAAGGGAAAAATTTGTCCAGGTAGTTTACCGTGGCAACTTTAAGTATCTTTATGTCTTGCCTCTTGTTGTGTATGTTTGTTCCATTTGTTTTATTTGTATTTATATTTGATCGATTTTTGTTTCTATAATTAGGGTTTACCAATTTCCAGTGAGATTTTGTGTTATCTTAATCTCTAGTTTCTTTTTGTGCATAGTTGTTCTATTTTATTTTATTTGTACTTGCACAATGACTTCTCTGTATTTAGGGTTTACCAATTTCCAGCGAGATTTTTTGTTATTTTCATATTTTGGCTCTTCTTATGTATGTTTATTCCCCCTTTTTACCTCTGTTTTTATTTGCTTCTTCACTTCTCTTTCGTGTTTAGGATTTATCAATTTTTAGTCCGATTTGATGTTCAGCAAAAAGTGTTTATTGCAAGTATGCAAATGAATTAGAACTTAGTAGTTATTAATTTTTATGCAAGATTGTTTACTTATTTACAACCCTTTTGAGATTTTTTAGGCTTGTTTCACATGGTTCTATTAGGTTTATTTAAGTTGTTGAACTGAGAATTTCCCTTCTATTTGCTAGTGTAGAATGAAATAGTTAATTACATTTTATTCTTTGCTCTTGTTAGCTGGCATTATAGTTGACATTTAGTTGATACACTTGGGACTATTTGTAGTAACAATTCCTTTGATGCTTTCTAGAAGACATTTTTTTTGCTTTCATTCTTTTTTATGTTTGTTTTTATTTAGATTTCTCTCGTAGGCTACTCTGACATAACAAAACTGAGTAATCTGAGTGCAAATTTTCTTTAATCAAATCACAATCTGTGAAGTACAGACACGTTGCAGGTGACAACGTATCGGTGTTTGACACGTATCAGACACTGGTATGCCTGCGAGAAAATGCAGATAGCTTGAAGAAATCAGTAAGAAAATTTGATAGGAGGGAAGAAATGCTAGCTTGAACGGAACAAATGCTTCTGAAACAAACCAGGTATTAGATGGGAGGGAAGAAATGTTAGCTTAAATGGAAGAAACCACGGTGGGTAAGAAGCTGTCGACTGTTCTGGCAAAAAATGTATCTGGGAAGGGAAGAGGTTCTGGGGAAGAAGGAAAGAAGAAAGAGGGAAAAGAAAAAGGAAATGAAGAAGAAATGTCTGGGGAAGGGAAAGAAGAGCAAACATGGGAGAAAGAGCAAACATACCTGAGGAAGGAAAGAAAAGTGGGGAAGGAAAGGAAAGGACAAGACTTTGACATTATTGGGCCCACCATTGTAATTTTTTTTGCTAGAAACTTGTAATTATCGTTTTTCTCATCAATGAATCTCGTTCCAGGTGTATTATTTGACAAAAAAAGGTGAAATCAATTTTTTACCATTTTACCCTTTAATAAAAAAATCAAACTTGTATAAAAAGTCAAATAAATTTTATTCTTCATTATAACCAGTCGAAAATTGCAAGAGAAATTCAAAAAACCCACTTAAATTTTTTTTTCTTATTTCATCAATCTATATTTGAAGAATCATTTGCAAGATCAAGAAGAAGCTATTTTTTCAAGTTTCGGGTAATATCACTCCTATTTTATTTAACTATTTGAATTTTTTTTCTTTTGAAGTTATGAGTGGTATGGATGATGATTTATTTAAACCTCTTTGGAAATATATTACAAAACTTGATAAGTTTAATGAAAAGGGTGGTAACATTCTTTGGCAATGCAATTTTTGTAACGCAACTAAGACAAGTTCATACACAA
>CAIGRS010030061.1:0-18703 GCA_903798395.1 Fraxinus floribunda
TGAAATTTCCAAAATCATCCCATCCCATCCCATTTCGTGCATTTCATTAAGCACGGGGAGTTAGTGTTACCATTAGTTTTGGTAACTATTATAGATGAATTTGTCAAATTAAAAATTATAAGTTGTGTGATCAAATTGAGACAAATCCAAGTTAAATAACTACAATGAAATAAACTTGTAAGTTGGGTGACCTCCATTAATATTTTACCTTTCCAAAATAAAGTCCTTATCAATGACATGATAAGTTATTTATTTGCTCAAAATAATCCCAATTGCACCATGACATTGGGCTCATGAGAGTAACAGTTTTGAATTTAAATTTGCCATGCTTTCTCAAACAGTTCTGTGAGCTCATTCAGTAAATTTATTAATGAAGTTGAAGTTGTCTTCCCATCAATTGTCAGAGGCCAACTACTCCAACCAATAACCTCTTGCTCAAATAGATTAATCTGATTCATATGATTTATTCTTGAAGATAATCTCAATAAATAAACATGGCTACTTACAGATGAATTACACTCTAATTCATTTGCTCAGCCTAAAACAATAAGGCATGGCTATTGTGAAAAACCAATCAGGCTGCTATGTTCAGTTCACAGCGTTGTTCCTGATAGGATTATTTTTATTTCCATTGCCTTCTCAATCTTCAGATCCTGATCCTTTGCAGGATTTCTGCATCGGGGACACAAAAAGCGAGTTAACCATTAATGGATTTCCTTGCAAGCCAGCCACAAACGTCACTTCAGACGATTTCTTTTTCGACGGGCTAAGCCAAGAGGGAAACACGAGCAATCCCTTCGGAAGCATTGTGACTCAAGGCAACGTTGTGGCATTTCCCGGCCTCAACACGCTCGGGATCTCCATGAATCGAGTCGATATTGCTCCAGGAGGACTCAATCCACCCCACTCCCATCCACGAGCAACAGAGACCGGAGTACTGATCAATGGGAAACTCCTCGTTGGATTGATAACAACTGGGAATGTGTTTTACTCCAAAATCTTGAATCCTGGACAAATGTTTGTGATTCCCAAGGGACTTGTACATTTCCAGATGAATGTTGGAGAAGAAAAGGCCCTGATTTTCACTGCTTTTAACAGTCATTTGCCTGGTGCTGTTGTCGTTCCGATTAATCTTTTTGCTTCAAAGCCTTCTGTTCCTGATGATGTTTTAACTAAAGCTTTTCAAGTTGAAAAAACAGTGATTGATGAAATCAAATCCAAGTCTGGGAATACTTTCTACTTTTGGGGTTGAAGTTTGCATGTTCTTCTATAGCATAGGGAAATAGAGAGATGTGAATAAGACATATTTCCTATGTATCTCCCCAAGAAATCAATGAATGAAATTTTCTGAATAACAGTATTTTTTGTTGGTTAGCGTAGGAACCCACAGTCGTTACCCTTGAGTGCTCATTGGCTAAACCTCGTTCTATGTGTAGTAGCCCGTAAACCACACAGGAGTGATAAACTGCATTTAGGCAAGCCCGGTGCAACGGGCTCTACCGAGAAAGTGTTGACAGAGGATTCAAACTCGTGACCTTCGGTCTCAGCGTTCATCCGCTCCATCAACTCGATTACCCCCCGAAAGGGTAACAGTATATTTAGTACATAGTATGAGACAACAATACAAGATATGGAAGATAGGATTTTAACTTCTTTTCGTATTTCATTTAGTGCAACTCGGTTCAATTCAATTCAACCTCCGTTTGTGAAGAAGTTATATGCGGTTTAATCTTGTAATTAGAGCAAAATGAAATGCGGTTAAATAGGAATATGTGGTTGAAAATAAATTTTGACCATGTATAAATAGAACATAAATAATCTGACACGAACGAAAATTTGTGTAAAATTGTTATTTTACAGCATTATAAGTTGAAATCTTTATTCTGTAAATTGAATTCTTTAATCTTAAATTTGATGAGCTGTAATAATACCGAAAAATCACATCAAGAAGAAATAAACTTGAGACAAATCGAAGTTAAATAACTAAAATGAAATAAACTTGTGAGTTGGGTGACCTCCATCAATATTTTTTTTCCCAAAATAAAGTCCTTGTCAATGACATGATAGGTTATTTATTTGTAACTTTGTTCAAAGTAATCCCAATTGCACCATGACATTGGGCTCATAATATGTTAGATGTAGCACAGCCCAGTCCCCCCGATCCACCAGTGTTTTTAGTATTTCATGTAGTGCAATACGGTTCAATTCAATTCTTACTCCATTTGTGAAGAACTTATAAGCTGTTTAATCTATCAGTAGAACCAAATGAAATTTGGTTTTAAGCAGGAATGTGTGATTGAAAATAAAGTTTGACCATCCGATACGAATGAAAATTTGTATAAAATTGTTATTTCATATTACTATAAGCTGAAATCTCTATTCTGTAAACTGAATAAACTATAAGTTGAAATAGTTATTAAATAAACTGAATAAATTGAATTCTGAAATCTGAAATTTGATAATATTGAAAAATCACATAAAAATGTACTCAAAATTTTGCCAAACAGAGCCTTAATCTATCAAACGTGGTTCCATTCCACACACACGCCTTCACTCGAGCCTCAGTCGGGAGATGGAAATGTATTTAAGTATTTTCCAGGGGATAAAAACTATAATTGCAACTTCTGCTGGGTGCAAAAGTAAACAAAAGAAAATAGTAAATAAATTTATAAATTCGACCAATTGGAAAGCTCGAAGTGGAAAATGATTAATAAATAATTACGTCATTAAGTACTCTCTTCATCTTCAATATTCACGCTGCAAACATTGAGAACCAAAAGCTCCACAATACCGATTATTTAAATTTATAGTTTAATGCGTATAAGTTTTTTCCTTCTATCGACAATAAAATATTGAAATATGTTATAATTAATGAACTGATGATTATAAAGTGAATATGAAAAAAATATACTATAAAATATGTTTAGCTTGTTCTCGACAATGTCAATATATGTAAAGATTGGAACAATTTATTTGAAAATAATTTTTTTCAAACTCATTTTTAACCCCACATTTTCTGAATAAAATAATTTTGCACGTAAATCCATAACTGTTACTACTTTCTAACCCCGCACATCCAAACATAGTATGTTTGAGAGTTGAGGGACTTTTGTGATATTTATATGTAGTTGGGGGAATTAGCCCTTGTGCATCATTACTTGTACTATCCAAATCCTCCTAAATGGCATTTTCCATAGTATTTTTGCTTGTTTTGATGATTCTCGATAAATAAGAACGAATTCGGGCACTCCTCACTAGTAAATATTGGACTGTAGAAATTCATCCAATCATTATTTGACAATAACATACTCAACACAAGACAATTAAAAAGGAAATCCAGATGCTTTATCATAAGAATAAACTATGTGATCTAACTAAAAACAGGTTTTGCATACTCAAAATCCCAAGAACACAAACATTTCTTGAGCTATCTTTAGCCACTTAAAAAGGACCTAATGACAATTTCAAATGAAATGGGAAGAAAATTATCCCATATTTTCTTGACAACATGTGTCGGATAACATTAAACCGTGTTAAGAAAAGAAAAAAAAAAGTATAAAACTTGTTCATTCTACTATCGAGTAAAGTCCACTACTCAGACACCAGCAAGCAAGTCACCAAACATTGTAATAATGTGCAAACAACTGAGGAGACATATATAAATTTTGTCTATATTAAAAGGAAATGTCTGTTTAATATTTCAATGTGCTTTGTGTACAGTTGTCTTGAACAAGAGGACATGTAGCTTGTTATCCATAGAGAAATACATGAACCCACCCACTGAATGTGTTACAAAAGACCCAAAACTGGTCCCTACTATACAGTGCCAAGCTGGTCCATATACCCCATCAAACTCCTGCAAAAGCAGAATTAGAAAAAACCCATTTAACTCTTTCATCAAGTATTAAAACCCATATAAATATCTATAGATAGATTAAAAAAAAGAAAAAAGAAAAAAAGGCTATGANAAACCCATTTAACTCTTTCATCAAGTATTAAAACCCATATAAATATCTATAGATAGATTAAAAAAAAGAAAAAAGAAAAAAAGGCTATGATGATAATAGATATGATTTAATTACCTTTTTTAGTGTCAAAGCAAGGGTCTTGGAAGTGAATTTTTCCAAGCTATCATGAGTTTTTCTTGCAGAATCCACAGCATGAATCTGCATAAATGGTGGCATATCAACAGACACGACTTTCACACCACTGCAAGAGAAGAAATCAGCCAATTCAGCCTGTGAACTACAAAATGACCTTCTCCTACCCCCATCCATTGTGATAGACTGCCTTGGAATTTCAAGCCCTTGTTGCAATTTCTTAATTTGTTCACTTTCAGCACTTGTTGACATCAAATTAGCTGCCTTTTTCACATCATATGCTTCATAAGATTTCTTGGATGATGATTTCTTGATATCATTTGTATTGTTCTTCTCTTTAATCTTGGTTCTTGTGCCCAGCTCTTTCTTCTTATTCTGAGCCACTGCTAAATTATTTCTTTGATGCTGGCTGTTTGACTTGGTCAAAGTGGCACATGAAATGTCCAAAACAGAGGAAACATCCAGAGATTTGGCTTGGGAATTTGAGTCAACAAGAGGGGGTGAATGTGAGAGAGATTTTGAATGCCCACCAAAGGCTTTTAAGGACGCTAGTTTTTTGTGATTTGCATAAAGCTTGGAAAACTGATTGGATATGCTTTGGATAGAAGAAGGGGGAGTGGTGGTGGGATCTGGCAGAGGGTTGCTGGGGTGGTGGCGGAGCTTGGTAGTGCTGGTTGTGAAGTTGTTCTTTTTGTCTGTGGGATCCATAGGTGTTTTAGGTTGTGAACTTGGTCCTGTGGGTGGTCAGTGGTGGAGGAAGCCTAAAATGGGGTAATTTCTTGGGTAGTGGGTGTGGGGTTGGGGCAGAGGAAGCCTAGAATAGGGTACTTTCTAGAGGTTGGGGGATGGTGGGCTTGGATAGGAACTTGTGTTGGGTGATTTTGCTTTGGCTTAGTTCTAAAATGCGCTGGGTGTGCAGAGAACGCAACAGACTATGACTTGACCAGTTGTACAGCAATAACTGAAATGATATGTTTTGCTTAAATTTAACAAGGAAAATTTCAGATTTTAATTTTAATTTAAATTAGTAATTAATTTAAATGGTATATTTCTTGAGTTTTACAATTTTTTAATCATATATTTCATCAATTTTTATCAAAATTTACTAAAAATCAGATATTAATCCCCCCACCAAACAAGGGCTTAGCCGAATGGATTTTATCCCTTTTTTGATCGAAATGTTAAACAGTACTCAACTACTTGACTAAAGTCTAAAGATTTTAAAATTTTAAATCAAATTATTCAACGTAGAATTTGAACATTCTGAATTCAATTCTCGAAGCCACTCGTATAACCGAATTGTGAACGCATTAATTTTTATAAGAAAAAATAATCCTCATGCACATGAAATGACGTGTTTAAGACATTATTTAAATTCTTGTATCGATGTCAATAATTGTTTGTCCTTTTAATGCATTTGCGACATATGGCGAGCAACATCACCATCTTATCTTTGTGGGTCATCAAAAGAGTACTAATTGTAATTAAAGATAAGAGCTTCAAACTCATTAATCTCACTTAAGATATTAATGAAATATTAAAAATAATTATTTTGAAGAATGCTTAGTTAAAGTAGGGAAAAAAATTTTAAATTTTAATATAAAATTATTTTATTGAGAAAAGGTATAATTAAAAATGAATTTTAGTAAAAAAATATTCTTCATTAATATATATTTACACACAGCAGTGTACACGTAGCGATCTCTCGCTAGAAAGCGGTTGCAACTCTGGCTGCTGGGTTGCTGACTCTCTGTTTTTCTAAATTCTCTCTTTGATGAGAGTTGGGGTTTTTTTTTTTTTTACTTTATTTTTTCTGTTTTACCAAAAATATAGTAGAGACAGTCACATTTTTTACTCGATCAGTCACAAAAAATTGAATTCGAAACCAGGTTGTAATTCAGTTTTTTTTAATACTGAAAAAGTTATGAAAAGAGCAAAATTTAAGATATTCTGTTCTCTAAGCCGGCGCCGATCAGTTCAGGTTCTTATTTTTATTGGGTTGATTTACATTTTTTTGGTGAGTTTTGAATTTCCCTTCATTTTCGAAAATGGGTTTGGCTCTGTTTCTCAAGACGAGTTTTCTAGTAATAGCAATGGGCGCTCTATCTACAACTCCACGTTAGAGAGCGAGGAAAATTTGGAGGAAAAAGATGCCCCCATTCGCCCTCTTCATGTTCCGTATCAGTCTAAACCTGAAAGAATAATTAAGGAGTTGGTTATGTCCCGGGTGTCGAGCTTGAATTTGAGTGCAGGGACTGAAAGTTCAAGCTCGGAAAATGGGATTTTGAAGTCTGCTAGAGAGGCTGTTAAACTTGGGGGAAAACTCTGGCAAGAGCTTGATTTTATCGGGAAGAATAGCGACAGCAGTAGTAATAGTACAAGTGGGAGTAATAACAGAAATAGAAGTGAGGAGTGCCCGCAATATATGTCCATATCTGGGGATGTTTTCTTGAGGAATGGAAGAGTGATGGTGTTGCCTTGTGGGTTAACGTTGGGATCACATATTACGGTGGTCGGAAAGCCTAGGGTGGGGCATGTGGAGACTGATCCAAAAATTTCTCTGTTGAACGAGGGGCAGTATTTGATGGTTTCACAGTTTATGATAGAGTTGCAGGGTTTGAAAACGGTGGACGGGGAGGAATCACCAAAAATTCTGCATTTTAATCCGCGGTTGAAAGGCGATTGGAGTGGGAAACCTGTGATTGAGCAGAACACTTGTTATAGGATGCAGTGGGGGACAGCACAGCGGTGCGAGGGGTGGAAGTCTCCGGTTGATGAGGAGTCTGGTGAGTAGTAAGAATCACTTCACTTTATTCTAATACGGAAACACGGTTTGTTTTCGAATCAAGTAATTTTTACGTCATATTATCTTTTGCGAAAAATTCTTAAAAAGATATTGGAAGTACTTGTAATAAGTACTTTGATGATTAAACAAAAAAGTGCAAATGATTGTAGTAATTAGTTCACTTGCCTATATTGTCCGTATATAGGTCTGATTCTGATAGAATGTCTTTGCTGCTCTCAGTTTATACTATGTGTGTGAAAAATTTTCACCTAAGTTCAAGTTAGTAGAGTGAAAGATGTGTTTTATGAGAGAGAATTGACAGGGTTCATAGTGATCCAGCATCCAATGAGAAGAAGAGATCATAGCTTTGCTCATTTGGAATTTGCCCCGAGGCTGGTGGGAAATAGAATTCTGTGGATAATATAATCACTCGGAGTCTGAAAGGCTAATTTCAGTTTCCCCCTTCCTAAGAAATCTCAGGCTGCGTAAAGAAAAGAGTGAGAAGAGTCTTGTCTATGTGAACGACTGTTAGTCTGCTTTGTTTTGAATTACTATTTTCATACTGATCTGTTATATTGAACTTAAGCAGCTTCTGCAACTTAATGTGTCATTCACTAAACACATGATATTTTATTGAGGCACTGCACTTCATAAAGGATTCTTCTAATTATCTGCAGTTGATGGCTTGCCAAAATGTGAAAAGTGGAGTAGAGACGACAATAATGGCTCGGAGCAATCAAAGGCAACATGGTGGTTAAACCGATTAATAGGACGAACAAAGAAGGTTTCTGTTGATTGGCCATTTCCATTCACTGAAGACAACTTATTTGTCCTAACACTTAGTGCTGGCTTTGAGGGTTACCATGTCCACGTTGATGGAAGGCACTGCACCTCGTTTCCATATCGCATTGTGAGTAATGTACCATTGTCTTGATTTATGATATGTTGGACTTTGCTTAAGAGTTTACTAAATATTTTTTAGGGATTTGCACTTGAGGATGCCACTGGATTGTATTTGAATGGGGACGTTGACGTCCATTCTATTTTTGCCGCTTCCTTGCCCACCTCAGATCCCAGTTTTGCTCCTCAGAGACATCTTGATATGTCTAACAGATGGAAGGCTCCACCTTTTCCAGATGGGCCTGTTGAACTTTTTGTTGGTATTCTTTCAGCAGGTAACCACTTTGCTGAAAGAATGGCCGTGAGGAAGTCTTGGATGCAGCATAGGCTAATCAAATCTTCCAATGTTGTTGCTCGTTTCTTTGTAGCACTGGTAGGTGAACCAAGCGGTTCACATTAAGATGCAACATCGTTTCTAAATGAATTCTTGATTTGAAGACTATTGAAATTAATTCTGATACTACTAATCTGTCGACAGCATGCAAGAAAAGAAGTGAATGTGGAATTAAAAAAAGAAGCTGAGTTCTTTGGAGACATTGTCATAGTACCATACATGGACAACTATGACCTTGTCATCTTGAAAACTGTTGCCATCTGTGAATATGGGGTAAGTAGTGGCTTAATTGAGAAGTTGAGGATTGAGATTGTTTCTATATCCAGATTGATCAGGCTTGGTGCCTTGCAGGTTAAAGCAGCATCCGCAAAGTATATTATGAAGGGTGATGATGACACATTTGCGCGAGTGGATGCAGTTGTTGAGGAAGCGAGGAAAATACCTGAGAACAGGAGCTTGTACGTTGGAAATATAAATTACTATCATAAGCCCCTACGCAGAGGTAAATGGGCAGTGACATATGAGGTATGATTTCAACCTTTTTATTCACTGTTTATTTATTCTTTTTCTTTATCCCTGTCCTTTTAATGTTTATTCTGTTATCCACCTTATGTCCCTAAGGTTCATGTAATTTAATTTTCAATTGTCAGCACTAAAGCATGCTTAAGTTCACTTGGTGATGGTCCAGATGATAATTAGTCTAAATTTCCATTAAGTTTACTGAAGGTGACAACTCAAAGATTTGGTTTTTACGTTACAGATTCATTATGTTAAAATCCTCTTCATCTTCTCAAAAATAAAGTCAAGTTTTATGCAAAAACTACTGAAAAAATTGATTTTCATAATTTGATAGTTATTAGAATTTCAGATTCCTTCTATAAGGAAACTACAATTTCTAGTTTCCCATGCCATTATTATCCTTCTACATTCAATATGCTGTTGCTGTTTCATTGGACAATGAGAAACTTTCTGGGATTCTGAACTGTCTTCTAGACTACGAGAACCTGGAAAAATAATGTTGGACCCCTCTTTTGATATATATCTTACCAGATCATTTGATATCAATTTGCTCTTTTGAGGTCTGCTCATAAAATTTATATCTCGACACTATGCATGGTAAGAAGGCTCATGTTGTTATTCTGACTTTTCTAATGGTTCAGGAATGGCCAGAGGAAAGCTATCCACCCTATGCTAATGGGCCGGGCTACATTATATCATCAGATATTGCAAAATTTGTAGTTTCAGACTTCGAGAAACGTAAATTAAGGGTAAATGCCACTGAATGACGTCCCATAATACATTTACATATGCATGTAACATTACCTATCAGTAGAAGGTTGTAACTGTTTTTGCAAGCTATCCGACTGATTCCTTGATGTGCAGTTGTTTAAAATGGAGGACGTGAGCATGGGAATGTGGGTGGAGAAATTTAATAGCTCTAGACCTGTAGAGTACGTACACAGCTTGAAGTTCTGCCAGTTTGGGTGTGTACAAGACTATATTACGGCTCACTACCAGTCTCCGAGGCTGATGATGTGTATGTGGACCAAATTGCAACTACTGGGCCGACCTCTATGCTGCAACATGAGATGATGCTTGAGACTCCATCCTAATGTAAAGATCATAGGACCAAGAAACTGAGACGAACAAATTTTCCTGTGATTAAATGGTACTTTGTAGATCTCAGAACCGTGTGTATATATATCTAGAGCTGTTTATGGGCTCCACTAGGTTGGTTTGTTTCTTCTTCGACAGTCTCGGCTAGTTCCATGTGATAGATGGAAAAGATGCAGGGTAAATACAGGTGCGCGATGAACGTCCGCAAATCTTTTTCTGTAATTTAGCATAGAATCATAGCAGCCCAAACGAGTATACGATTACAGATATTTCTGTTTCGTTTTTTACTCTCATTAAGCTTACTAGAGCAATGCAATCTTCATTTGTACCATAAAATTATTCTCCCCTGCAAGTTAACTGAAAATTTCAGGCGTTTTCTTATAGAGATCTGCCCTTAAATACGTGTAGTTAATTTGTGTTGGCAGCACCAGCAAATTCGACAATGCCTACTTGAAAGAAAGCTCCAATTTTTAATACTAATCGTAGGGTATAACACATAGCTTTATTAGAATTCTAAAGCTGATCCACGCCCTTGAGGAAGCGAAGGCAGATTACGAACAAATACAGATGGGATGTTCGGGTGCAAGTACCCTATTATTTAAAATGCTGTTTGAGCTTTTCTCGAGTATGACATTGAAGATTCCTTACAGAGAAGATCTTCAAGATTTCATCGTCCACTGAAAATTGTTCCAAAGCCAAGAACTTGTATCAAATTGGTTATAGCTGGCCGCTGGGTGTAAATGGCCGGGCCCAGGCCGAACAAGGGCCCTGGAGGTTCGTCCCATTTCGACACATCTAATCCCAAGGTATTCAGGATGCTGAACCAAGAAAATGCATAAACAGACCAGCATTTACGTAGCTAACTGGACCATGTTTTTTACTTTTACCATGGAAAAAGTACAGCCAGTAGGCCTACAACATCTAAGATAAATCTTTGCCGGTTTATGTTACAGAGGCTGGATAAGAAAGAGTATAGAACTCCCAACAAATTTCCCATCCATGACTCATTTGTTTCCAGTTACATGTGGATGCGCCAAAAAATCTACTAAATCTATATAATTTTCTCAGCATCACGCGGCTCAGCAGGAAAACCTAAATTAACTGCACGCAGGATGCTGCTTTAATTTCACAAAGGTAGAGCTCTCTGATCTCAGTTTCCTTCGTGGAGTGAATTTATCACAAAATTTAGACGATTTGAATAGTACAAATCAGCTTTCCAAGGAGAAAAAACCTACATTCCTTGCTTTGGTTGATGGGAGGTAGACTTTAGAAGTCGTCTGTATTTTCATCTTTCATGGAGTTCGGACCATCATCAAAGCCAGAACCCGGAGCGAGTTCATTTAGATCAAGAAAACGCCTTTTCTGTACACCTTCAACATCGTTTTGACCAGTGCTATCTGATTTCTCTGGGGGGCGTATTTCCTCGTTATTGCCCACCTCGGGATGCTCTTCAATAGGCTGATTGATATGCATCTCCTGCTTATCACTGGCTTCATCAGAATATTGACTTCCCATTGAAAACTCTGCGTTATCACTTGCATTAGAGTGCTCATCTAAAGCACTCGACTTCTCAGATTTCAGCGATTCGGTTTCAGATTCAGACATCTCATACTGCTTATAATTGATACGATTTCCGGTGGCTCGTTTACTGCGTCTAAGACCTGACTGGAGCTCACCAACTGACCTCAATTTAGTTTCCCTCCTGGTACGGCCTGGCAATGTATTGTATCTGCGGGGCCTACCACTCTCCTCGCTTGTACTTAACATATCTTCTTCTTCTTCTTCTTCCTCCTCTTCAGGATTTTCTTCTTCCAAGTGATACTCTTCGTCTCCTTCTGAGCTACTCGACATTTTCCTCTTCTTTCGTCCCCTTAGATATTCTTCATTGTATACAACTTCACCAACTACATCGTCATCATCAGTGTCAAAGTCAGCTTCATTATACGAGACAGCTCCCACGAACTCTTCTGTGGAATACCGCTGTGGCCTCTGCCTTCGACGATTGCTACAGTTCATGAAAAAATCTTCTCGTTACGGATCAATGAAGGAGAATGAAAAAAGAACACTAAGGAGAGACAGAATGGAGTACCTGCGTTCCAGTGTCTCAGCTTGGTGATCATCATAAAACTCGTCATCAGGTGATTTCGGAGACGGTGCACTGAACTCATGCTGAGAATATTGTGGAGGACCACCCAATCCACCATTTGTTGTAACTTCATTTTTCACAAGAGAATCTTCTTCAAGAAAATGTTCTGGGGATGATTCTTTCTTCCTGATGGGAGAGCAAACGAATAGGTATGTAAAAACAAATCCTATAGTTGTCAGCACACGTGCAAAACAAAAAAGAAGAAGAAGAAGAAAAGATAAGTGTGGAGAAAGAGAGATTCTACTGTAAAGGTGAGATTCTAAGAGAGGCAAAGAAGAACTTGTTCAAAATTGAATGTGCAGAAGTATCCAAGAATATCTAGGTGTAAGATTCATACTTGGTGACCTTGATGGCATCATTAATAGATCGATCGTAATCATCTGCAAAATCGTCAGCATAACGTGACAATCAGATATTGAATAATTGGCCTCAAATGGAACAAATTAGAGCCATTGATTAACTAATGCAAGATGTAGGCTATAAAATAAAGGGTCAATCTGAAAAGGCCCAAAGTATCAACAGCACCCTTTTTATTTAAGCTAAACAGCTTTTGCAGGAAACAACTATTATAACTCGGGGTTGTGGAAAGTCCAAGGAGAATCTAATATCTAAAAGGCTAAGCTAAATATCCCAACCATTATCTACATGTGCATCCTCTCTCTCTGTCACTTATCAGCTTGCTATCTACTTAGCCCCTGTTTGACCCCATTCTCTAAAAACTCGTTTTCAACCACATTCTTCCAATTAAATAATTTTGCACGTAAACCTAAAACATTTTCCTACTTAACCACCCAATCTCCAAAAAATCACTATTGCAAAACTCATTTTCGATAAAAATGGATCTCAAACGCACTTTCAGTCTTATTTGAAACTTTTAGGCTTTCTTTTTCCATGGGATGGGGCCCACAAACAAATTGACCCAATATACGGGAGGCTCAATCTGCAATCACTATCATTTCCAACAAGCTGGCTAAAATAGGTACCTTGAAAACTAGTTGAGCCCTGCAGTTCCAGATTTAAAAAAGATGCTAAATAAATAATTGCATGATAAAATCAAGCCAAAAAGGTACCAAACCATCTCACTGTTTCGCACAGACACAAACTCACTCTCCCGCTCCAAACCTAGAATATTAGCTAATGAAAGAAAAAGCACCTAGTAATAAGTTATAGGGAAAGCTTTCAAATTTAGAGGAGATGGTACCACTTACGTATCGATACAATTATGTAAAGAGAAGACTACAATACTCTTACCAAAAGTATAAGTGACGGGTTTTCTATCACGGAGAGAGCGTCCAGCAGCAAAACCATCCATGTTTATCATGTTATCCAGCATAAGAGCTTGCCTGTTTTGTTTCTTCAACAGTTTCTCTTTCCTCTGTGCAAAGAGCACATCTTAGTGTGCATAACACCAAAGAGATAATAATTCTTCTAATGAACGAAGGATGATCAGACTGGATTGGTGGGGGTTCAATTTGGTCCGATGATTATTATGTTTAACATCCAAAAGATCAAAATAAGGAAAAAATATTAAAGATTATTGGAATATAAGAGAGCACCTTATGGACCTTCTCAATTTCAGGAAGCATGTCAATTTTCAATTTCTTCCCAACAGAAATCTCTGTTCTATTTTTGCTTGAAAAGAGCTTGTCCTGCAAAATATGGGTAAAATTCAGGACAGACACGAAACATAAAAAATATGCAAACTCCTAGTCCAAGCTTGGCAGTGAGCATGTAAAGCATCTGAAGACCATCAAGCGTAAGGAATGAGTCTCAAATGGCCGAGGTGCACCTCAATAAAAAGGCACATTTCATGCACATTCAATATTTTAAGGCATACCTCATAAAAGAAACATTCAGAAGGCCTAATGCAATATTTCATTGTTTAACCATGCATATTTTTCATAATAATAATGAGAAGCAGATTATTTGTTATAAATAAAAAAAACTAGTACTGGAGGCACTTCTGAACATCAGAGATTGTCTACGAGAAAATAAGTAGACAATGGAGGCTTAAATTATTTCACAGGCAACGGATTGTTAAGAATGGTGAATTTATTTATTTTCTCCAGGCCACTTAACTAGGATTTTGATCCTATCATGTTCTCGTCTGATTGTCAAATTTATTCTCCTCTGCTTTTATCTCGAAGCCACCTTCCTGATTAGATATGCTAAAGTTCACCCTTCTTTCTTGAGATACCTTTTAAAGTCTATTGATTGTGGTCTTTTTTCTGCAGCTTCTATTTGCCTCTAATTGTGCTTGCTCCATTTCCGATTTTCACATCTGTCAATTTTCTTGCTGGTCTAAATTCTACACTTACTGATCCCTATATCCAAACACTTACAAGACGAACACGTTTGTAATACAAAATACAAACTCATATATGTATTATGGATACGGTTCTTACGTGCTAATTATGGATATAGTTCAAGAGAGAAGTTCTTACGTGCTAATTTCACGTTTGAACTTCTCTCTTAGTAGTTTTTATACCCTTTTTACGTGTAGGAAGAAAAAGGGGCTATATCACCCAACGAGAAGGATCTAAGTTATGATGAACGGGAGACTGAAGATGCTTTAGTCAAACCTTGGCTCATAAATTCCATGACTGACCACCTCATAGAAGTTTGTGATATGGCAAAAAAGAGCTATCTTGATGTAATTTGATAAATTAGGGTTTGATGTGGGTTCTAGGCTCTATAGGACGAACACTTCAACTAGGAGCGCGTCCGACACGTGTCGAATATCGACACTCCTCGGTGACTCTACAATAGTCATTTTTCTTTCTTTATCAAAAATTTTATATATTTTTATCTTAAAGTTATTATTAAATAACAAGTAGGTACTCATATTTAAAATATTTCATAAAGAAAAACTAATAACAAGTATAAAATTAAATTTAATTATATTAAATAGCAAATAAGTACTTATATTTACAAGATTTCAACAAAAAAAATAAATAAATAATAACAAGTATAAAACTAAATTTATATTATATAAATGAAGAATTTTAAAAAATTAATCGTGTATTTTTTGAAAAATTGCGTTTCGATGTATCCGACACGTGTCCGTGTCAGTGCATCATAGGTTCTAGGGTTTGCAATTTCAAAACTGTAATTTCCAGACTTCGATTTTGAGACCCTACTTTTCAAGTGGTTAGAGGTTTGCCGGAGCGAAATAGATGGTAGAGGTTCCACCGAAGTGAGATAGAGGGTAGAGGTAGAGTCGCTGGAGCGAAATTAAGGTAGAGGATCGTCGGAGGATTTGGTCAACGTTTTAGTGATACGGGAACAACCAAAGCTTTGATACCTATTTGAAATTTAGGCTGAATGATTTTATTCATAAACAATAAGCTCTACATATAATAATACAATCTCCAACAGATGAAAGGAAAGAAAAAAAAACATTCCTAATAATAGAAGGAAAATGGAAAAGGAAACATTAATAATCCTACTATATTATTTCCTAATTAAACTAGAATATACAAGTAAAATAAGTTACAATAGAATTCCTATTCATAATTGGATTTCTATTCCAACTTTATGCATGCACCAAAACAATCATTTCATGAGGGTTTTTGGCAATGTAATTCAAACAAATAAACCACCAATAAATTATGTCGATTGTTCAAATATAAACAATCTAAAATGTGCTATATGCTTCCGTTGATATTGCACATTCGTATTGATGATTACCTGGTTAGGTTTCACTGACCTTGCACAGAGCCTTTTTATCTGCTTATATTGAGAAGCATCTTGATAATAATAATAATAATGGACATCGATGAAGTGAAAAGGCTATATCTGCTTCACATAATTCTCTGCTTACTCGATGGAAAGGCAACTCTTTGAGTAGTAGGAAATGTTGAAAGCTAATACATCAAGGTACCTCATCTAGAGGTAATTTGATGGAGAATCCATTTGGGGAGGTCAATTCATAATTATTATTATTTCATTTTTAAACTTCGGGGGCTTTACGGGGAGGGAGATTCTCGAATATATCTCTAGAAGATTCACAAGATAGTTAACTATTGTCTAATTTCTCTGTACTTGTTCTACACGGGCCTCTTGCCCCATTCGTAAACTTCCTATTGATTTAAATGAAATTAAAAATAAAACAAGCATTTGGCATTCTCTTAAGTAGCACTAAATGGTGACATGAAAAACCGAACACAACAATAACTTACTGAAACAGTTTGGAATTCATCCAAATTAGTAGCAACTGCTTCCCACTGGTAAGATGAATGAGGGATAGGAGGTACATTCTTTCCTTTTCCTTTCTTTATCTCAACCTTTCTAATTTCCCGATACAGTCGATGACCTATGATAGGATCATCTTCATACCTACAAATAACAAATATTTTACTGAGCACTCTCTCATCAGAATATTCAATGGAATATGTATATGGGTGAAAGGGAAAATATAATTCACTACTCGTGAACCAAGACAAATTTTAGGGTCATAGAATACTGGAAATGAAAACGATAACACCTGAGCATTTTGCTACTGGAAGAAATTACCAATATGAGATTCCATGAGAATCACCCCCGATGCGTTCCTTGCGAAATGATGAAAGGTGGACGCCATGTTTTATTGAGTTGTCTATATAGTTCCGAATATCTTCTTGCTGCAGTATTAGACCATTATATCAATTAAGCATCACATAGAAGAAGGAGCACTAAAAAGAAACTACCAAGATGCAGCCAAATCGGCATGTTTTTAGAATACAATCTTTTAGGTAAAACTTCAAAAGTAATTTCGTATATTGATGTATTTGAGTTTCGTATTCAAATAAAAACCCATTACCAGGCTATACCAGGAAGAGTTCAGTATTCAGCAATATATGACAAATTTATGCTCTCTTGGGGTCTCCTTAAAACAACAGGAAAAAAATTAAACTTCATTCCTCATAATTTGAGATAAGAAACATGAATCCTTTCTTAGACCTTCTCTAGCAATAGTAATATAAAGTTTGACCCAGGATTATTTTAATACAAAAAAAGTCACTTTTGTTTCAAGATTTCTAGCAGCAAAAATAAAAGCTAAAAAAACTAGGGTAGTGTTACCTCATATAAAAGTTACAAGTTTTAATAATTTAAATTGACATGTTCGCATCCTACTATTTCAAAAAAAATCATGCATTGGTGTGTTCATGTATCATCTACGTCTACGCTTCTTAGATTGTAATGTTGTCAATAGTGTTCTACAGCATCACGAATACTAAATAGTTGGACCTTAAATTAATGTATTAAGAATGCAGCAAACTACTCACTTCATCTATGAAGCAACATTTTGAAGAAACTTCCATTGAATAAATATTAAGATAAAAAGTAATAAGCAAATATGATTCAAACAAGTAGATACCGCAACACGAATATCGCATAATGCTTTCAGAATCACCACGCGAACCCCAGGATAAAGTGCATTGTATGCCTCAATTTCGGCCCTATAATATCAGTCAAAATCAGACACAAGGACAAACTCACTCCAAAAACCCAAGAATAAACAGAAATATTTAGAATTTTCTCAAGATGCACATCTACTCACCCATGTGATGCAACAACAGGTAGATCCCCCTCTGCAACCTGCAATGAAACCCCAAACCAAGGAAATCCAACTGGTATCATTAGAAAGCTGGTTTTATTTAAGTCGTTCATCAAAAGTCTGTTCAGGATCTAGTACTTAAATTACCCAATGCCACCAATCTTTCAGTTTTCTGCACAAAATGGTAATCCAAGTACCATGTCCGAGAGCCATTCTAGTGACAGGAGGAATAGCCTATGGAAAAGCAACCAATGAAGATAGGAAAAGCTGTTATAATGGAAGACGGTACATAACGAGACTATACTTCAGGAACTTCTCAGTGATAATAGAGATAAACAAAGACAGGGACATAATGAAAATCAAGAACAGTAGATGTAAAACAAATAAAAAAAATCTGCATTGCGGACTGGAGAACTTTCTTATGAGAGGAAATCAATTTAGCATCTTCACCAATCATAAAGAGCTTAATAAGAAGAAAAAAAATTATGAAATAATCATGATATTGAACTAAGGGACAATTACCTTGAAAGTAATGTCCCCAAAGGAAAACGAGTGGATGAAGTTGCATTGACAATCGACAACTAGAATACCCAATAGTTGACAGAAAATTGAGTAGCCCACAGCAGATCTCAGCCAAATATTAGGGAAAAGGGCCAAGTATACATTGCGTTTCTAATAGGATCTTAGGCTTCCTAGTTATCTGCATGTGACTCATTGAGTTGATAAAGCTCTAAACTCACTGGTCTGGTTCTTATTATTTAAGGAAAAAGAGAATTTCAAGAACAATTGTTAAATGATAAGAAAATCACCTAATTCATCACCCTCGATTTCAGGGAAGTATTAATTCACCTTCCATATAAATCTTGTTATCCCCATTTAGCAATATATTTTGTAATGTTAAGAAAACCGAACTTGACTAGCCAGTTCAACAGGGACCCGGACCAAAATCTGGTCAGGTTATTTGTTATAACTGGAAATAGAAAATCCGATAAGGGAACTACTGAATTACCTTTCAAGAAAAAAGATAAGGGAACTACTGAATCGGTTGATTTTTTCAGTGAACCCCGGAAAACGGTCATGGTTTTACTGGTTTACCAGGTTCTTTTCTTTTTTCTTTTTTTTGATAAATAATCAGTTAATTTCATTAATCAAAAAGAATACACAGGGAGTGTATTATCATTCTACACAAGAAAGAAAAGATATGAAGTTAGGCAGCCCCTCTATAGGATTCCTAGTCGCTGCATTAAACCAAGTATACAAAGTCAGAAAAAATAATTCTCTA
>CAIGRS010030062.1:0-15590 GCA_903798395.1 Fraxinus floribunda
GGTTAAAATTTTTAATTTTTTGTCCATGTAAATAAGTCAACAATTGAGACTTTTTTTCCCTTTTTTTTTGTCATATATGTAACAGTGATCTGTAAGTGAAAATGATTTCAATGATGTGGAGAAAATGAGAACAAAACATTGATTAGTGGGGGATACAATTGGAAAGATAAATACATCACGAATGAATAGTAAATTGCGGATTGCCTCTTTTAATAGAAGAGGGATATATTAAAAAGGAGGATTGAGAAGAAACTTTTGAATCCCTTATTTACCCTTATATATTTAACTTTATACATAATATACTCTTATTTAATTTTAGTTTTGTTAATAATCAATTAATAGCATTAATTCCTTAATTATTTAGCTATATTTCAAATATACTCTTATTTAATTTTAGTTTTGTTAATAATATCATAAAATAAAATAAAAATCTTTTTCATTTTCCATTTGTCAATAATCCCCTAAAATAATCTTTTTAATATTATATTAATTTTTATTAACAACCTTTATCATAAAAATATAACTTAAATTTCTTCCATCGGTTGAATTAGTAAGTTTTAAAAAATAACATCCATATTCTCTTATTTAAATGCCCGTTTCACACATATCTTAACAACTAAATATTATATTTATCTAGATCTATCGACAATATATGAAAATGGAGGATTGAAGAGAAACTTTTGAATAACTTATTTAATTTGATCAAAAAAATTAATGTTATATTTAACTTATTTAAAAGTTGTTTTAATAAGTAGTTACATATGAATCCCAATAACACTCAAGTTTAGAAAAAAATAGAATACCAACTAATAGGGTAGTTATATTCCCACTAAAATTTTTATTAACTACACAATATTATAACTACAATAAACATAATCGGATTATATGAAATGATGAAAGTTGCTGCGGATGCAAAAGTGCATGATGTTGGTTAGTCGTCCCTCTCTCGCTTATTGATTAGGGAGGGCACATCTCTCTTTGCCAAGGAGAAGATGCAAGTTCGATTCTCACTATCCGTCGAAGATCAGGATAAAGTCATTTTTCCTTTAATATGATAAATGATTGGATATAATCGTTGCTCATTTACACATTTAAGTTCTCAATTATTTTTCGTTATATTCTAATCATTATATGAAACTAAATAAATTATTGTAACGTTATAATGTGTTGAAATTATAAACCATCCACACACAAAGTAACAGATTAAAATTTTCAATATACAAAGAGAACATCCGATGAAGAAAGATGGGGATGGTCTGTTGAGACTACGTTTTTTAATTTCCAGCCAATTGAGAGCACGTGAAAGGAATTGAGAGGTGGTTGTTTTTATAATTAATAATTAATGTAAATATATGAGGGGGGATATATAGGACTGCTTTGTTTTAGTACATACGCTATCTAATAAACATAATTAGATATTATAGCTATAAAAATCAATTTTGCTCATTCTAAAACTTTTGTAACCACTATCAATTTGTTGTGGGCTAAAGGTAAAAACTGTTGTCAATGAAAGCAATTTGTTATGAGCTAGAATTTCTCAAAACTCGAAAATAGTCTAGATAATTAATAATTCATGTTAGGCATTAGAGTTTTGGAAAAGTCGATTTGTTTGAGACAAAATCTACAAAAAAAATAAAAAATAAAAAAATAGTTGTTCTAGTGTTTGACAAATTTTTTTCTTATGCTAAAAGATAATGTAGTTCTTTTTTTTTTTTCTCTATTTTTTTTTAAATTCTTTTACTAATGTCCATCTAAAAGATAAACATAAACTCTAAACTTATAAGTTGATGAGTGCTGTAAAGGATTTTTTTTTTTTTTTCGATTATTCAAGTTTGATTTGCATTTCAATTTAATTTCTAATATCATAGATTTAGTTGTATGAAGTTTTTATTTTAAATTTATCTATTACCACGAATCATTTTAATTGTATATATACAACTGTTTGGGGAGTTAGGGCTGTAAGCAAAAATCACTAAACCGGAAAATCGAACTGAAACCCCAATTTATAAATCGTCGGTTTGGTGCCACGTGGACCCGTCAACAGAATGATTTTGAACCAAACTTAAACCCGTAAAAAACGATTTGGTTTAGGTTTGAGAATTTTAATTGCGGTTTAAAACCAAATCGAACCGGTGAAAAAATATATAAAATATAAAAATATAAAAATGATTTTTTTTTGAAAATTCATCCAAATATGTAAAATTCAATAGTTTTGTCATTTGTGTGTATTTTTGTCAATTTATAATTTTGTATTAAATATATATTATCATTACCAAATAATCCTAATTTATATCTAATAATCTCAAAACTAACTCAATCTATCAAAAATCATTTTTCTCTTCAAGGAGTTTATTAGGTGCAAGGATGATTGAGGCTTGTATATGCGGAAAGAATTGGTTTCAAATTAAGAATGAACCTATAGTGCTGCACCAATATTTAGATGAAGTGGAAGCATTTGATGATTCAATGAAAGTTGTGGCAGGTGGTTTATATTTTCTATTAGTCCATTTTTAAAGATTCTCTTATCTATCAAGTATCCAGTACCATGATGATGTAACGAATGCATTTGTTTAACAATGGAGAGTATGAATCATGTGTGACAACAATTGATGTTTGAGTATATGTGAGAAACTGAATTCGTAAGAATATACAACGGTAAGCTTGTGTAATTGTTATGTTTAGATATTATAAACAATTGATTTATTATTATGGTTGGTTATTCTCCATATCTAATTAATAATTTTATTTTTCAGATATGATGATCACGAGGTCTTGTTGAACATTATTATATTTTTTGGGCTTTATATTTAGTTTAGTAGACTTGTATTGTAACATTATCGTAACGTATTAGCCTAAAATGATAAACAAAAAATTATATTTTAGTTTATTGTGATTTCACTTTGATTTAGTTGGTATTTAAATTTGTAGTAGATATATTTANGTTGGTATTTAAATTTGTAGTAGATATATTTAGTTTGTTTTAGATGTATTGCTAGTAAGATATAAATATATATTGAATTCAATGAATTAATGTTATAAAAGTAGACATACAAAAAAATATACGGCGAAAACGACAGTTTAAAATCGAACCAAACCGTTAGGTTTATGTTTGAGTTTTTTTCAAATCGTTTCAAATGATTTGGTTTAGGTTTGAGACTCAAACCGGTTTAAACGATTTGATTTGAAAATTTGTCAAAAATCGATAAAATTGGATCGCTTACACCCCTATGGGAAGTTCTAAGCAAGCACGTGACGGCCTGACAATACTATTGTCTTCTCATATTCATGCAAATATGTACTATTTTTTATTCATATTTATGAATTTATGGAGCCATCTTTGACTGAACATCTATATGCTAGATCTCTTACCACCATTGTGATTCATCTCTGGTTTGATGATTTATATTTTTAATATTTCTAATTTTTAGATTTTTTAATATTCATATTATTTATTAAACTATGATTTAGTAATTAATTTTAGGATAGATGAGGGGATATTAGCATATGTGCAATTATATTGAATTTTGGCAATTAAGATTTTGTTGAAACGTGAACAACAGTCACTTTGTATTGGTCTTTGACTGATTTTTATATTATATAAAATCATTTGATTTTTTTTTCACGTTTACCCAATTTTCGGTATTAATTTTTTTTAAATGTTAATTATTATTAGCATATATCGTCGCATTATATTGGCATCTGAGCACAATTGCATGATAAAGACGCGTTGTACGAAATTATATTTATATGATATGTTCTATATTTGCTATATAATTTTTTCCAACATTGATAAATAAATTATTAAACTAAAATATCAATGACTTTTTTTATATGCTAGAAACATCACATATGAATACATAATCGTCGAAAATACTAACAAAAACAAGGTCTGATTCATCAATAGATCAACAAAATTTGTCAGGTGTCAGTTTAATTTAAGAAATATTAACCTTTTTTCCCGTTTTGTTAATTGTTATATTTTTGTTGTCATATATCTTAAATTTGTTTTCATATTTGTAGGATTAATATCACAAAATAAAGACTGCGATTGTATCTTTATAAGACAACCGAATGTATTTGAAGAATTATAAAAGCATTTTATACTTCGAAAATGTTCCATTCGAATCTACGGCAATAAGAACGACTCTGTTGAAATTTTAATACTAATTTTATGTAATGTGGAGATATTATATAATGTCAGAATTAGTCAATACTATTCTTATAAAAGTTTCACTATTAGTCTAATAACTTATTTTTTTATAATGTTTTTAGGGAAATAATTTCCAAATTTCGTTGTTTAATGACATAATCCAAAAGTTCTTTCATATGCTTGAAAAATGAAAAACATACCGACTTTAAAATGGAAAAATAAGAACAATCAACTCTTATTAACATTTTCACATTATATACATAATTTCATAAAAACTTTTATTCACATATATATTTTTTTACAAGTTTAATTCTTTTCTTTAACAAAATCAATTACCTCAACTATTTGGAAAAAAAAAAATAGTATTAATACTTCAAAAATATTATGTATATCATTCACTTGATATATAAAATGTGCTACATGCTTACTTCTAGTCAAATAAAATGCGATAGTGACCCAATGCGCCATGGAGGAAGGTGGCAAGGCCTGGGCGTGCGGTGCGGGCATTTGGTCGCTAGGGGCATATTGTTGGCGCACATTGTAACGCTGTGCATGCCACAATCAATTTTGGTGGGGGCGAATTATGCTTTAAGAAGAGCAACATTGTAACGTACCTTTAATTTTCAGAAATCAGGCAGAATTTTTTCCATAGGCAAATCCCAATTCACACCCATACATACTGGAAGTAATTAGTATGAAGTACAAAAAATTTAATATAATAGGACTCCATATGTTACACTCCAGTATTTTAATAGAAAACAGATATAGGGGCAACATCATCCATGGTAAAGTGAAAACCCTTAAAAAACTATCCGGAAAAAAAGCCACAAAAATAAGCTGTAACTAAGAACTAATAATGGCTAAAGTTAAGAAATGGGGACCACATTACCTGATACAAAATCCAGTACCAGCACTCGGGTTGACAATCTAAGGTGCTTATTCGACGGGGTTTTTCCTGTTGGGTTCAAAAACATACTTGATCAAGGACTCCTTGATTGACAGCAACTCTGGGAACTCTTTCTTCAACTTGGAGGCATCCATTTCATTATTACTTCTAGGAGCAACTATCACCTTAGCTTGCTCTTCAAGTGTGAAGTTAGCCCATTTGAAATCCGGATCAATATATTGTTTGTACATCTCCAAAACCTCATTGTGGCTGACGACGCCAGGGTTTGTGAAGTTCCATATGCCTCTCAGGTTCCGCTTTGCCATCTCAATTGAAATAGGAAGCAGCTCGTCCAAGATGGTCACACTGTTGGGAATATTGACAACCTTATTGTACCGAGATATCTTAGTAATGAAATTGCGTGGGTTGTTCAGGTCTGAAGATATCGGCATTCTAACTCTGAGCGTGCAAACATTGTCGTATTCTTTCAGAAGTTCTTCCACCTGAATAGCAAGACAAATAGAGCATATATCCACGCTTATTCATAATGTAATAATGCTAAGACCTGTCAAATATAAACAGAAAATACACACATAATTCTCATGCAAGAACAATTTCACAGGGAAATGGGGAGTTACCATGGCCTTGGTCTTAGAATAGAAAGAACCAATGAAATTGGGTTTATCTTCCTCCTTAAATCCAATCCCAGAGCCTTCAGGGTGTGTGGCATTGTATTCAAATATACAGCCAGTGGCAAAGTTAATCATCAAAAGCCCATGTTCTCTGCATACATCTGCCAAGTTTAGTGTACCAGCAACATTGGTACGAATTGTTTCTGTTTTGTGACTTTCACACCAATCAACATTGGGTCTACCAGTCACACCAGCAGCATTAAACACGTGCGTTGGCTTAACAGCTAGAATGTCTGCCAAAAGCTGTGAGCGTTCCTCCAGGCGTCCCTTTCCATACTCATATGGAATTCCCTGTTTCTCACATAACCTTCCAAGGAACCCACCAATCCATCCAGTCCTACCAAAGATCAAGAACTTTAAGGGTGGTTTTTGAGATGTACTATTGCTCTTAGAAGCAGGAACCAACATTCGGGTTTGATTAGATTTGCCTGAAAACTCAGACTTCCCAGAATCGGATTTCTCAGCTCCGTCAACATATCTTTCTATTCCACCAGGCATCATAAGCATTCTTGGATGAGGAAGCAGTGCTCCAGACACATCACCCCACCAACCAGGGTTGCTGATATACCATTCCATGGTCTTTTTCAACCCTTCTTCCCAAGTGGTCCTCTCAGTCCAACCCAAAATTTTCAACTTCTGATCATCAAGGAAGTATCTTTGATCATTAAATGGTCTATTGTCCACAAATTCTATGCTTTTGTCTGGATCCATGTTAAACAGTTTGCATAAATCTTTGGCAACATCAATCACTCTTCTTTCCTTCTTTGTTCCAATGTTGTAAACATGACCAACTTCTCCCTTGTGAAGAACGACTTCAAATGCCTCCGCAACATCCTCACAATAAAGATAACTTCGCACATTAGAACCATCCCCATGAATTGGAAGGGGCTTCCCTCTCATGGCTAAAAGAATGAATTTTGGAATTAACTTTTCGGGGAACTGATTGGGACCATAAACATTATTTCCTCGGGTGGTAATCACAGGCAATCCATAAGATCTCCCATAAGCCATAACAAGCATTTCAGCCCCAGCTTTTGTGGCTGAATATGGGTTTGTGGGCAGCAGTTGTGAGGCTTCGTGATTTCCTACTACAGCATCCTCGTCGGTCTCTCCATATACTTCATCCGTGCTTACATGGATAAACCTTTTGATCTGGCCGGTGACCTTGCAGGCTTCTAATAGGACATGGGTGCCATAAATGTTATTCTTGGTGAACTCAAAGCTGTTACCAAAAGAATTATCGACATGGGTCTGGGCAGCAAAGTGCATTATCGTGTCAATAGACTCGGCGACGAGAAGATAGTTAACAAGATCAGCACTGCCAATGTCCCCCTTCACAAACTTGAAGTTAGGTGAAGAATTTGAGGGAAGGAGGTTCTTAAGATTGGAACAGTAATCAAGTTTGTCTAAAACGACAATCTTGTAGTCAGGGTAGTTTCGAATGAGCCTATTTGCAACATGAGAAGCAATAAATCCAGCAGCCCCGGTAATCAGAATATTCTTGGGTGTGTGCGTCGTCATGATATCTACAAAAAATAATAGCTTCATAATATACAAAGCAGCATAGAGTAAAAGATGACTTTACATGTAAACCACTTGACAACACGATAGATAACACCAGGTCAACTTTTAATGGATAATATCGAAACAGCAAACATCACAAACTAGAGAATGAATTTTAACGTTCCCTTTAGTGTTTTCCATTGAAATTGCACAAATATTTGCCATGATCATCTCACTGACAAAAAGGGTAACCTTTTACATTTCTTTCAAGTTTCAAAAACAGTATGATTAAGCCTAGGTAAGCCAAACTTTATCCATCACGCAGTAGGGGTAATCATAGTACTACAAAGGATTTAGCACCAATAACTCGGTCAAATGAGATAATAATATCAACTCCAAATTTGCTCCAGTTAATAATTAATCTCAAACAATGATTAATCAAACTAAATAAAGCATCCACATACAAAGTTTCAATAGAAATACACAATATTACCAGATCCAATCGGGAATGAATAAAATCAAAACTTCCCATTACTCATCAGCAATTCATTAACTTCAATGACATATATATACATAGAATGTATAAACAAATAGATACACGTACGTAAGTACAGATCCGCGATGCCCACTCGATGAAACTAGGTCAATGATAATGAAGAGCACCTTATTAACAACAGATCTAAAGTAATTAAAAAAACCAAATCACAAAACTAAAAATAAGATAGAACCAAATAAAAAAATCAAAAGGGATTTGTGCATCAACTTACACTTGATTTTCAATCAGGATCCGCCAAACACACAGAATCCAATGAAAAGGGAAGAGAACAATAATTCAAAAGCCCTCCTGAAAGAAAATTTAGAGAGACGTTGTTATGAAGCGATGAGAATCAAGCACCTTCCTCTGGATAATACACCAATCAATTCATCCTAATTTATCGTTTTCTTTCCCTTAAAATTTCTTGGGTTTTTGTTTGTATAAAATAGGAACTCAATTGCAAAACACAACATAATAGTGGACACACACACGTATAGATACAGCAATAACGAGAGAGACGCCTGGCTGCCCTTTTTTGTGTGGTAGGTGCAGAGAAAGTGCGGTTAGAAATGATTGACGAGTAGATATGGTTGCAAGCAGCTCCAATTTTGCAGGCAACTTATTTTTTTATTATTTTTATGTTTTGCAAATTACAATTTTTTTTTAGGCTCGACTAAATACTAATCACGAGCTGGCTTGTGTAGCACAAGGGTTGGCTCGGGCTCGATTGCACAGAGTCACGAACCATCCGAGTCACATTAACATCCCTAACTTCATATTTATTATTTGTATAGTTTTCTTTGTGGGCACCAGTATGACACTTCTTATACTCTGACTTGCTGAGACATATCTCTTGATTTACCGTCTCCACATTGCTCTAGGGATGGGGCGGTGTGGGGCCCTCAAAGTTGGGGTTCAACCTTTATTATTTGTATAGTTACGTATAATTTAACATATTCAAGAATGTGTCATTTTATGTTGATTTTATGATTACTGCTATTCGTAGTTTGCAATTATTAGTAATCATTTGATATTAACTGATTATGAATAATATTACTATAATACAGTGTAATACATGAATCTAGTCTTGTGCACAATTTTGAATAAGATAGAAGTGAGTAACCCTCTTTTCAGTTTTAACTCTCCCAATATTTATCGTAGTTCACTTTTACAAGTAAAGAACTTGTATCATTTGAGAGAAACTTCTTTTAATCGAGTAGTAAAATTAATTGTATATGTCGTAAAAGTAACCATTATAGTGATTTGAAGTTGTGGAAGCACAATATCAAAGGTTGTGATAAGGCGTCACAACTTGATCGCAAAGTAACTGATGTGATGACATAATGTTGTACACGAACTCCATGACATGTCCTAAAGTAAGTAAATCTTGACATCATTAATGTATTGAATTTTCTTCGAAATTTCAATAAGTGTTATTTTGAACTAAGCGTTTCTTTGCGTGTGTTATAGAATAATAGACCAAACTTTTAATAGTCATAAAAGACGAATATTCTATAATTATACCTTGTTTGTAAAGTTATCTGGTTTGAACTTAGCTCATATTTGATTATTATTATTTTAAAATTCTTTAATTTTTATATTTATTTTTAACCATATAGTTATACAATAAAATATTTTGCATGCAAATTCGATTTTTTATTTTTTAACTATATATTCTTCAAAAAATTATTTTTCAAAATTTCATTTTCTCAAAATAATGATTGTCAAACGGGGGTTTAAGTGTCCATCAGAATTTATAAGCCAAAACCAATAGTTTTGCATATCTTGGTCATCATCAAAGAAAATTCAAAATCCCTATTTCTGTCTTTATTGTTGTAGGGGCCTGGCATAAGATTTTTATTAATGATTACTCAAAGCAAAAATTAAAATGTCCTAAAAAATAATTTTTTTGTGATATTTTCGAGATAAATCAATTTGAAACCCATAATTAACTAGATATTTTATAGAAATAAAATGACTTACAAGTAAAACCACGTTAAATTTTCAGAGTTAGTGCTGAAAATAAGAAAAACATTAAATATATTAATTTCAAATGTTTTTTCAACCATGTGAAATTATTGTTGACCTCAAAATATGCGAATCCCCACCATCTCCCATTCACATGGATGTCACTTGCATACTGAAACATCCCGTTAGGAGACAAATACCGCCATTCGAGAAAAAAGTCCAACAATCGTTTGCAGTCCGCCAACCAAGTCAACTATCCAACGAGAGAAATATGAGTGCAAGAAACGAGAGAAGGAATTTTATTAGGGTTAGAGAGCATTTTTTTTTGTATGAAATGAACTCATATATATTGAAAAATGTAAATGGGTCAGCGGTTAATGTGCCGAGCCCATGATGCAATTGTGTAATTAAAATAGGTCCAATCAATTGAATAGTTGATGCCACGTTGACATATATGAGATCCCATCCGTCTGAGCATACCACGTAATTTATGGATATAACAATAGTCTTCCAATTCTGAGTCATATATTCATGTGTGGATCGAATTTCGAAATATAAGTTTTCAAGTAGGCGATGTCGTACAGATTACCTCGAAAATATGTGCAACTCCAATAGGTAAGGGTTTACGAACTATCTCGAAAATATGCATAGATCCCAAATAGGTGAGGACTTACAAATTGTTTCGAGAATATAAACCGCTCCAATATATGAGGATTTACGAACTGCCTCGAAAATATCAATGTAAACCTGAATAAGCAAGGGCTTCGAATTACCTCGAAAGATGTCGTACATAATTTGTCAAAATTTCGGTAGCATTCCTTTATAATATGGACTAAATCAACATGTAATACAATGCAATATATCCACTGCACATGTACAAAATAAATTTGGGGTCCATTTACTCCTCTAAATAATGACAATAAAGATAAATAGTGATATTATGACAGTTTAAATTTCTCCAAAATATAATATGTAGAGGGTCTATCATGCATCGTAGTAAATCATATGCCCGCACAGCTCAGTGTAACAATATTGCTAATGTGAAGCAAGTAACGTGTTGATGATGTAGATAACATGACATACGTAGTGGTAGTAGAGAAAATAGTGTCATGGTTGTAGTAATAATGTAATAATACTAAGATACTAGTATCACATTAGTTCCCCAAGTCCAGGTATAGATATTTATATCACAGTTGGAGTCAAGAAAATATGACCTCTCATGGAAAACCTTTAATTTATGTGGAATCCTTAATTTGAATGTTAAGTTGTTTTGAAGATACTGAAGTGATGCTTCAATTATGCAAAATTTTGAAATTTATGCTGAAGTGAAGATAAAGCGTTTTTAAGGTCATCTTCAGGGTCTAAATTAAGCTCCTTTTTATGCTTGGGAAGCTTCTTCGTAGTTTTTTGTACATGGGAAGCACATACTATTTGCTTCGGCGAATTAGGAGGTGGTCCCCTTTGGGATCCAACTCTTCGTTGAAGCGTCCACACTTCCCTGCATGATGGGTGGTTCATCCATGCAAAGACTTCTCCCATTGCTTTTTGTCAATGGGTGGCATGTGCTATCCGCTTTGGTGGAATCCTGCAAGTAGCCCTCAAACCATCATAGTCTTATAAGCAGCCTTAGCTAGACGAGGTCTTATAGCTAGACTCGAAGATAGTGAGAAGAGATAAATAAACATCTCGCAAAGCCAAAAATTAGCTTCTAGCAAGGTGGAGAATAAACATCCCGCGAATATCTCTCGAACCATCGGAGTCTTATAAACTGGTCTCGTAATGACGAGATCTTATAGTTAGACTCGACGATGGTGAGAGACGAGAAATAAACATCTCGCAAAGTCAGGAATAAGCATCTGGTGAAGTAGCGAATAAACGTTCCCTGAATAGCTCTCTAACTATCGAAATCTTATAAACTGATTTCGGAATGACAATGTCTTACAGTTAAGCTCGACGATAGTGAGAGACGAAGAATAAATAGTTTGCAAAGCCAAAAATAAGCTTTTTGGTAAAGTAGAGAATAATCATCCACAAATAGTTCTCGAATTATTTGAGTCTTATCAACTGGCATCGGAATGACAAGGTCTTACTGCTATACTCAACGATAGTGAGAAACGAGTAATAAATATCTCGCGAAGCAAAGAATAAGCATCTGACGAGGCGGCGAATAAGCCCACTAATAGCTCTCGAACTACCGGAATCTTCTAAACTTGTCTTGGAATGACGAGATTTTACAGTTAGGCTCGATGATAGTGATATGCGAGGAATAAATATCTCACAAAGCCAAGAATAAGTATTTGGCGAGGCGGGGAATAAGCATCCCGTGAATAGCTCTCGAACTATTGTAGTCTTATAAGCATCCTCGGAATGAAGATGTTTTACAACTAAGCTCGAAGATAGTGAGAGACAATGAATAACCATCTCGCGAAGTCAGGGATAAGCATCTGGCGAGTAGCTTTCAAACTATCGGAGTCTTATAAAATATATTCAGAATGACGAGGTCTTATAGTTTGGCTCGATGATAGTGAAAGACGATGAATAAATATCTCACAAAACCAGGAATAAGCATCTAGCAAGGCGGGGAATAAACATTCAGCGAATATCTCTCAAACTATCGAAATCTTATAAACTAAACTCGAAATGACGAGGTCTTACAACTAAATACGACGATAGTGAGAGGCGAGGAATGAATATCTCGTGAAGCCAGGGATAAGTATCTACCAAGGCGAAGGAATAAACATCCCGTGAATAGCTCTCGAACTATCGGAGTTATAAATTGGTCTCAAAATGACGAGATCTTACAAATAAGCTCGACGATATTGAGAGGCGAGGAATGACCATCTCGCGAAGCTAGAGATAAGCATATTGTGAATAGCTCTTGAACTATCGAAGTCTTATCAATCGACCTCGAAATGACGAGGTCTTACACCTAGACTCGACAATAGTGGGAGGCGAGGAATAAACATCTCGTGAAATCAAGAATAAGAATCCAATGAGGCAAGGTATCTCCAAGAGCGATAAATAAAAATCTCGAGTGGCGAAGCATCTCGAAGAGATAGAAATGAACATATCGCTTGACGAGAGACATCTCAAAGGGCAAGGAATAAACTTCTCGTATGACGAGGCATCTCGAAGAACAATGAATAAATGTCTCGCATGACGAGGCATTTAGAGACGAGGCCAGGAAATATTCCTTTTGCAATGGCAAGCACATTTGGGCCACGAAAATTCTCATTTTTTAAGGGCAGATAATTTGAGATTTTGCCTTTCCCTTTATTTAATGAACAAGGAATCATAGAATGTCATCTCTTCCTTTATTCAAGGAATGAGGACTCCAAAATCGCATTTTTCTTTATTCAAGGAATGAGGAATCATAGAATATTGTTTCTTCCTTTATTTTAGCAACGAGGACTCCAAGATATGGCCTCTTTCTTTATTCAAGGAACAAGGACTCCAAAAAATACCGCTTCAATAAAGAAGAAAACCCTGAGCTAGCCTCGATGTGCAAGGAGTAGCTGGAGTTCACAATTATGTCGCCAATTGATGTCCCAGAGGGCTCAAAGAAAATAAATCCTTAGCCCATTTCGAACAGTCAGATTATCATAAATATAGTCCTCGATTGAATCCATTATCCAAGAGTTAGAGGTCGGAGAGCTTATCAGAAGCAGCCGACGTGATACAAAGATAGCCAAATAAGCTAAAATATCGTGGCATAAGGTCGACTCTAGCATTTTGTCGAGCATCTCAAGTGCAATGGCAACCATTTTTTCTTCTTTACCCGTCAGTTTTTCAATTTTCAGTGAGGAGAAAGTGTTGGATGCTTGTGGCTTCCTTAAAATTATCTTTCAATATCTGACTATTATGGTTGTTTTGTTTGATGTATCTGCTTTCATTGTGGATTTCTTCGACCAAAGGTAGCCATTTTTAATGGCAAAGAACTCATTTTTTCAAGGAAAGTTATCTGATCTTGATTCATAATTTTTTGGTCGTATTTTCCTTTCTTCTGGCCAGTTTCATCCTTTTCATGAAAAACTCATTTCTAGTATTTTGTTTGTTGTTGCCATTTTCATGGTAGATTTCTTCATCATTAATCAGAAATTGCCATTTTTCATGGCGAATTTTTCAACCCTTCGCTGAAAAGCTCCTCTCTTCAAGGAAATTTTTTCAAATTAGTCCAGTAGCTCCATTTTTTCATTTGTTGTTGCTGACATCTCTGTTTTGATAGAAGGAACAGTGTGAAAATCCTTTTCTTGCTGGAAAAATGTTTAATCTCTGATATCTATTTTCATTCCTTGGTTGCTGTCCATGCTTTTTTTTTTTTGGCTGAGTAACTACCCGGGAAAAATAATAATTCCGGTGACCTTTTTAGATGCGGTGGAAACATATATAATGTATCGATTTTTTGCATGTAGTACCAAAAACATATTCACGAAAAAATATTTCAAATTAAAATCATCGCAAGCGTATGGTTCCTTAACAAGTAAAAAAGTGAATTTTGAGTCCAATTATCCTCCCACAGAGATTGGTTAGTTCAATTTTATTTATCGCGACCATAACCAAAACAAGAATAATATGATATATTTGTGGTGAAAAAATTATGAATAATTTAATCTACTTATGCAATAATGAGTAGATTAACTAAACTAAATGCAAATTAATATGTTTAATAAATGACAAACATACTAGGATCCCGAATTCCCAAAAAATAATCAATTTTAACTCTAGTTTTACATATTGACAACACGATTGAATTTTGACTAATCAATGTTCTTATTTTATTTAAAAATCTCTCTTCAAATAATGTTAAACTTATTTTTATATATGACCCAACTATATTTTTATGATGGATGCGAACATATACAAATGATTGAATTTTTATTAACACTTAAAGATTCACATAAGGCATAGCGATATATTTATATCTCCTATCGGACCATGTGATAATTTATATATATGTCGAATTTATTTTCTCTCTTTCGAATGTATAAAATAAGTTGACACATTTATACAACTACCATGCACAATAATTGTGGAGAAAATAAAATCGTATAAATCATTCAATATCAAAAACGTATTTTTAATATCGATGTGTTTGAGCCACATTATTTTTGAAGAATATATTTTGAAATAGTAGATTGATGAAGAATATATGGTTGCAAAAGAAGAAAAAGTTATTAGTGTGATGAAAAATATTATTTTATTAAAAAATGTGTGGTTGAAAATGAATAGAAGAATGAAAATGAAAATTTTAATGTGTACCAAACATGGGTCAAATATATAAAACTAAAAATTAGAAACTCATATTACATGGTTCATCGTTCTTCTAACACAAAAAAATAATATTTACACTGGACAAAATAATATTTCAAAAGCTATTCCAAAAAAACCAGTGTTGAGTGGCTTTTTTTCACACGTGCTCAGCACATGCGTGCTTTACTTCACTAAAATTGAATTGAGGAAAGTGATAACTGCCATCCTCATTTGATGAACCTTGGGAGAGTAGATCCTCTGACAACGGTAGTTCTAATTCATCCATCTCATTCTCGTTGCATTCTTCTCGTTTTTCCTGTACTTCGTTGTCATGGCCACCCGATCCAATTTCAATCCCATTAATTATGTTTATATCATATTCGATGTCATTGTCTCCAAACTCAAAGTCGTGGTCGGATTCTAAGAAGTCCACATCTTCCTCACAATCGATTCTGCACGGTGAAAAGATTATTAGTAAATGTAACAGATAATTGAAAATCGGATGTTAATTTACTAATGGACAATAGATTTTTGGTGAGATGAGGAACAACTAAAACATCAAGTAAATGAAGATTTGGATTCGGAGACATAATACCTTTATGGGTT
>CAIGRS010030068.1:0-12688 GCA_903798395.1 Fraxinus floribunda
ATAATTTTTTTTGTTTTTGTTTTTGTTTTTGTTTTTTTTTTGAATTTCTTATATTTTAATCATGTTCAATATTGTTCAATGTTTTGTATCAAATATGTATAGAAAAAGGAGCTTGGACGAATAGAATATAAGCCAAAACTACATTAGAATGTGAGATGATTCTACAACCTCGTGCATGCAAACAATATAGTATTAGTGCTATTAATTATCTGCCCAAAACAAATTAAAAAGGGACAAAAGAAGTGTTTGGTAGAATAAAATAATTGGAAAGATTCATTGAGAAAGTAGATGTGATCTTCACTTCGCACTAAAAACAAATCTCAAAAAAAGGGTCACTGCCAACATTTATTTATTTTATTGTTTGAAACCCAACATTTATTTATTGAGTACACCAATTTTTTAAGGAGGCTTTTCTTTAGAGTAGATTACAAGGACAGTTTCTTGTCATCACCATCATGATATTGTTACCTTTTGAGTAGAATGTGACTTTTGGTACGTGACATTAGTTTCTATTTATTCTATTTGGTTTCGTACTCATTCGACAAGAATTGAGTATTGATAATAGGAGTCTTGAATGTGTGCACGACCATTGTAATTTAAAATAAAATGAAATCTCGATCATTCAACATTTCGAGTTAAACTTTCATTTCAATTAAAGTGAGGTACATTTAACAAAACTGGTGGTGTTAATATAATTACCTTATAAATTAATGAACGAAGTATGTTTAGTAGCATAGAGGTAGGATTCAAATTCGAATTTGAAACTACAATAAGCGATTTGTGTAGAATTCGCCTTTTAAATCGACTTTATATGAGAAGAGAGTTTAATGTTTTATAAATCACAACTCAAGTCTTCCACGAGTAATATGAGACTCTGAAGTAATTGTTCAAATATCTCTCCCTCTAAAATTGTATGTCTATAATAACACATTTCCCTACAAGACTACGAAATCACTCGTATAAAATTGCTTGCTATGTAGCGCACCCCTAACAAATCTCTCAAGAGTGTAATACCATTGTTAGAAACACCGTGTAAAATTTATTCTTAATCATGTGTTTAAGCCACATTATTTTGGAAGAATACATTCTGGAATAATAAATTGATGGAGATTGTGTGGTTGAAAAAGAAAGAAAAGTTATTGATGTGATAGAAAATATTATTTTATTGAAAAATGAGTGGTTGAAAATGAGAATGAAAATTTTAATGTGTACCAAACATGGGCTAAAATCGACTTGTAAAATGAAGCTACCCAATTTGTGTTATAAACAAGAGAGTGTATAAGACCTCAAGAGTAGTGATTCGTTTTGCGATAAAGAAATTCCAGAGAGCCCTGGATTTAGATATAATTTAACAAATTTGATTAGATCAACTCTGACCAGATCTTGGTTTGGTAAATTTAAGTGGCAGTAACCTGTCAAATTGTTCCATCTCACTGATTCGGCTTCCCAGTCTAATACAGTCGATGCACCAAACGCAACCTTAATAATTTTTCCACGCTGGAAAAAAAAATCCATTTGCAACTACGGCGCGACTGAGATCCTACTCTTGCACCTTCACTGGGTATATAAAAACCGAAACCAGTTTGTTTCAACAAGTGAAGGATTTATGAACATAAACATTGTCAATACACACAATATACAAATATTTGCTCATCAATGATAATTTTCAGCCTGTTACATGAACTACAAAGAAACTGTACATATAGCTGAGCTCAATTTGTGAATCTCCAAGGCATAACTCGTCCTTTATTCCAGACCAAACATTAGAAGCTCAAGCATAAAGTTGCTGTAGCTTGGAATTGTATTCTTAGATTATATGCAGCAGTTTTCAGCTTTATACAGAATTTACTTTATACATTAGTCTACCTAAAACTACTAAAGATCAATCGACCAGGCTAAGCAGATGAGAGTTCTATTATGACGATAAATAAAGATCAAGCCAAATCAACAGAGACAGATTCAAGACCGAACTATAAGCCATGCTAATATGTAGATAAAATACATTTACAAACAAAAAAAATTCACAAGATTTTTTTTTTTTTAACGGGCTGGGGTTCCAGTCCTCCTCGGCGCCCAAAATCCGTCCCTGTAGATAAAGAATATTCTCCAAATTTCAAGTAAATACGAACATACCTGGTTATAGAAGCAAAATGATGGAAAAGTTATGAATAGAAAGCTATTGTCATGGTTGTGATAGTGAGAGTAGGATTTGTGCCTTGTGACCTTGCTTGCCATGTATCACAGATTTGAGCACATTGTACTGCTTCTTCACGGAGGAATACAGTGATTGAGAATATGCCACCTTCACCTGCAATGGCAAGCAACCATACTCTCCTGAAATGACTGACATCTGAATTATAAAGGAATCCAGATAGTTGTAACCATATTGATTCCTTGTACATCTACTCCTAGTTATATTGTAGTTATCTTTATTCTATTTGATAACAACAACTATCCTTAGCCATTGTATAGTCTCTATATAAGACACAATTGAGTATGAATAAAATAAACTTCTGCACTTCTATATGGTATCAGAGCTCTTACTCCTCATGGTCTCAACCTCTGATTCACCGTTTGTCAATGCTCCTGCACAAACTGGTGGTGACCCTCCCCTTGTTGCCATTAACGCAGGCTTTCAGCTTCCTTTGAAGCTCACCCCTTCCAACTTTGCTTCATGGCGTGCTCAATTGATGTCTCTTCTCATTGGCTACGACCTCCTGGGATATATTGACCGGCCAGTACCTCCTTTGATGGTACCGTTAGTGGAGGTGCCCCAAATCCAGCCTTTTGGCGTTGGTTTCGACAAGATAATGCTATTCTTGCCTCTGTTTACGAACCAGTGATATCTCTCATTGTGGCTTCATCTACTACTCGTGATGCTTGGTCTAAGTTGCAGCGATTGTATGCCAATCATTCACACACCCATGTTATGCAACTTAAGGAGGCGATACGCGATTTATCAAAAAAATACTAACACGAAATAATTTTGAATTAAAAATTATAATATTTCTAATAAAAAAAGAAAAATGATCATGTTAGAGCGTTCGAAAAGTGTCGATATCTGAGACGTGTCCGTGCTGCAGATGAATGTTTCTAGGCTACCCATCATAGTATTGGTTTTGAAGCAATTATCAAGGCGAAAGATTTTTTTCTTTCAAATGACTCACATTCAATTAGTTCTCCACAGATTATTTGAGTCAGATTGTGGATTAGTATTGGATTGTTGGAACTTTGCTTTGTAGCATTTTTATCTACTCTTTATCAGTGTGGAAACCTAAATTATTAGCATTGTCGAATTTGGTTGCCTCTAGCCCATCATTGGTTTATGGGTTTATTCACTGTTTTGAACACAATACTACTTTAAAAACTAGAAACAAAGAACTGTACATCAGAGAAGAGAACAAGTCAAAACCATTTTTCACCTCAGTATCCTTTGAAAAATAAATTAGGTGGATATTAACACAAAATTTTATGTTTATTTTTCTAAGGTTCGCATAGTTTCTTGGAGCTGTAGAATTTTGAATTGGAAAAAGGGAAAGGCTTTGATTAGAAGTGCATCATTTTATGGAAATGAGACAGTAGTTTATGTTAAAGAAAGTGCTGCTTTCGGTTACTTTTCACGTTAGAATGCTCAATACACTTGATGTAAGGTGTATAACTCATTTTTGCAAAATTTAAAACATTCAGGTAATGAATCAAAGAAATGACTGTTATAGAGATATATGTACAAAAAAACTTCTTTGATTGAAGTAAGTGAAAGATGTTTAGTGTTTACAGATCATAGAAATGATAAATCCTATTCAATTTATTGTACATGTTTATGACATTTATATTGTATGTAAAACTTGAAGTCATTTTCTGATACTACAGGAGGAAATTAGTTTTCTTATGATTTACAAATTGAATATTTGGAGTAAATAACATATTTATCAGTCTTTATTTATGATTTACCGTGACATTATAATTGTGTGTTTGAGTCACATTATTTTGAAAGAAAGTATTCTGGAACAGTAGATTAATGGAGAATGTGTGGTTGAAAAAGAAGGTAATGTTTTTGATGTGATGTAAATAATTATTTTGAAAAATGTGTGGTTGAAAATGAGCAGAAGAATGTAAATGAAATTTTAATGTGGCTCACACAGGGGCTTAGGAAATATAGATCTTATCGTGCCCATGTGTCGTTCATTTTTTCAAACATTGTTGCTATAGTAAATAATTTTCACTCAATAAAATATTCTACACACAGAACAATAAAATTATTTAACCATTCTACCACACATTTTCTAAAAAATACTATTCAAAACCCTATTTCTTCTCCCAAATTGGGAGACAAAGCCTGTATAAACTATCGATTGTTGTATTGTTTGCAGGAAATATCACTTTCTGAATTACTCCTATAAATTGACATGAATGACATGACATATCTATCAATTATTCATATTCATATTCAAATGGATTATCATTTCCAATCGTCCATATGGTCCATTGATTTATTCATATTCATATTTTGAAAGAAAATATTCTGAAACAGTAGATTGTTGAAAAATGTGTGGTTGAAAAAGAAAGTAATGTTATTGATGTGATGTAAATAATTATTTTAAAAAATATGTGGTTGAAAATGAGTAGAAGAATATAAATGAAAATTTTAATGTGGCTCACACAGGGGCTTAGGAAATATAGATCTTATCGTGCCCATGTGTGTCGTTCATTTTTTGAAACATTGTTGCTATAGTAAATAATTTTCACCATATATTCACTCCATAAAATATTCTACATACAGACCAATAAAATTATTTTACTTTTCTACCGCACATTTTCCAAAAAATACTATTTAAAACCCTATTTCTTCTCCCAAAATGGGAGACAAACAGGCCTGTATAATAAACTATCGATTGTTGTATTGTTTGCAGGAAATATCACTTTCTGAATTACTCCTATAAATTGACATGACATATCTGTCAATTATTCATATTCTTATTCAAATGGATTATCATTTCCAATCGTCCATATGGTCCATTGTTTTATATAAAAATAAAAGGAGTTAATTTCACCGACCGCCACTTGAGTTTGTGCAAAGATTCAAATTAGTGTTTAAAGTATTTTCCTTAACTCTATGATCGTTGAAGTGATCAAATATTTCACAAGTGTCATTCATTTACTAAAATTAACGTGGGATCCATTAAGTTTCAAGCAGAACTAAATGCTGTCAGTTCCTCTTATCAATTATAATTAGTTGCACTAAAACCCTAATTATTGAATAAATTCGGAAGCTAGCCAACGTAGCAATTTAGGTGAAATTCAGATCATTTGATAGGACTTTTGCATATATTTTATCCAAATCGAAAATCTAAATGACATATTTTTCGATCAAGTCATGGTAGGGGCCTCGACCACGTAACGGATTTGCATTATGGTCAGGGGCGAATCCAGGAATTGGATCCAGCACGGGCGGAGACCGTTGACCAATAAGCGTTGATCGATGACCGTAGACCATAATCGATTGTAATAGCAGAAAATATAATTCTATATATATATATATATAAATACATTAAAACGTTAAAAGTATATACATATGAAAATATATTTCAATACAACCTAAAATACTTAAAAAAATATACAAAAAAGAAAGGGAAAAAAAAAAAAGTAAACATCAAACCAAGAAATAAAAATTTCAACAAATACAACCACCCCATGCCCCCAATAAATGGATACAGCTACATATACGGACAGCCAATAGAAACCCAAATAAGGAATAAATGAATAATTGAAAGGAAATGAAAACCTGGATTTCTTTACTGAACATGCAAAAACAGTTAAATTGCGGGGCCTGTAGTGGTGATGAATGTGGAGATTGAGAGGCGAAGAGTATAATAATTTATTGAAAGAGAGCGAGTGAAAAATGGTGAAGTTATAAAGGTGGGTGGCCATAAGACTGCAGTGGAGTGAGCTAATCAGATGGATTTTGCGACATTGAGAGGTTTGATTTTCGAACTCTTTGGCGGAAGCTGGACCCGAAACTAAGGCGGAAGCTCCACTGCTCCAGCTTCCACTCACCAGTCACCACAGCCCAACCTCCACTCCAGCCCAAAAACTCACAATCACAGCCAGCAACCTCCATCGTCCTCCTTAATCCTTAAAATAATTTCGCCCAAATTAATTTCGCCAACAATCGCCCTTTGTCGTCGACCACTGCCGAGAAGAAATAAGAAATGGATATGGAAATTGGATTGGACCAATTCCTTTTATTTGGTTTTGTTAAATGGATAGCAAAACCGGCCATGGATTGGTATTAAAAAATTGGGCATTTTTTTAAAAATGAGGCCCAGATATTGTGAAAACTCCAACTCCAGACCTCCTCCTTCTTTTATTCTTCATCTTCTTCCTTCCCGGCTCTGAGCTCCTGCCCGACGATCGTCTGAAGTTTCCGACGGACCCAGTACGGGTGGCCGAGGAGGCTGGCCAGGTGCTGGGTCCGCCCCTGATTGTGGTGCACACAACTAACAAGGCTAATTTGATAATTCTCAAGAATACAATAAAATAAAAATGGTAAGAGAGACCAGTCCAAGATTTTAAGCATACGTCATTCAACATCAAAGACAAAACAGTTAAACACAGTTGATGATTGGCTCATAAACAGATAATTTCACGTTTTCTTGTAAATGTCAATCTATGTCTCGTCTGATAATCAAAACTTGAAACTGATTATTTGTTTGCAAAGGGACCAACTTAGCCGAGGAAGTTCATGATATAAAAAATTGGGCCTTTCTTTTAAAATTAGGCCCAGATATTGTGAAAACTCCAGCTCTAGACCTCCTCCTTCTTTTATTCTTCATCTTCTTCCTTCCCGGCTCCAAGCTCTTGCCCGGCGATCGTCTGAAGTTTTCGACGGACCCAACACGGGCGGCCGCGGGGCTGGCCAGGTGCTGGGTCCGTCCCTGATTGTGGTGCACACAACTAACAAGGCTAGTTTGATAATTCTCAAGAATACAATAAAATAAAAATGGTAAGAGAGATCAGTCCAAGATTTTAAGCATACGTCATTCAACATCAAAGACAAAACAGTTAAACACAGTTGATGATTGGCTCATAAACAGATAATTTCACGTTTTCTTGTAAATGTCAATCCATGTCTCGTCTGATAATCAAAACTTGAAACTGATTATTTGTTTGCAAAGGGAGCAACTTAGCCGAGGAAGTTCATGATAACCAAATGAAGCACCAAATTGCAAAGAACAAAATCTGCGAAAGCTCGTTCTGGAGGTAAATCCTGCAAATTCAAAGCAAAGGTGGTGAGGAAAAGAATCAGAAAATAAGCTTAGCCAAAAGTCAACAATAACAATTAGTTTTCCAATTTTAATCTCTACCGAACGGGCCCTTAGACCGAAACTCTTACTTATAATTCCATTTTTGACCAATGGGAAGAAAATAAGCTTAGCCAAATATACTCCCTAGGGTGCTCTTATTTTATCCAGTCAAGCTACAGGGACGGAACATAATTCCTGTATGAAGCTACTCAGGCCAAAAGAACAGAGACATGTTGCCCATTTTACACTCCGTAAATGGAGTATTATGACTAAATAAGTACAAAAGACGTGATGAGAAACACAAAACTACTCAAGCAACCAGTGTAAATATGTTTCTCACTTCCTCTTATCTTAAATGATAACAAACATTGCATAAAATGGAGAACAAAATTGTTTACAGACAAAGGTTACCTTGAATTCCTTGTTTTCTTTGTTCACTTGGATGCGTAGACAAACTGTCACCAAAGAATGTCATCAATCATTTGCAAACTATCAGTTTAGCAGATCTAGAAATATAAATCAATAGGGACATCAACTTACCAGCAAGGACAGCAGTCCCTACACATGAAAGTACCCCAGAAAGGAAGGAGTTGAATGGGAATGATCCAACAATTGCCATGTAAACTACCTGGTCATCAACAAAATGGGAAGAGAATGTCAAATTAGAAAGGTGAGTGTGCCAATTTTCTCTAAAAGAGAAACTAAAGATCTAATAAGGGAAAATAAAGCTGATTTCACACGCACACCCAAAGTGAACTAGAGAGGGCTGCTTTGTTTGAAGAAAACGTGCAAAATAACAAGCTTTCTATAAATTGGTGGGGTGGGGTGTTTCAGAAAGGTATATGCAAATTGCTATAAATTTTTTAATATTATCGATTCATCTTGATGGCTTTTTGAAGTATCAGTTTTTGGCTAGTTATGGTATTGAAGATGTAAATTTCATGCACTCTTGAAAACAATGTTTTTCAAATAGGATAGAAGGCATTGCTCATTTAGCTTCCAAATATTTCACTAAGAGATATATCAAAAGACCATCTCATTCCATGTCTAAATGATGACAGATGACTACACTCTAAAAGACGACTTCTACACAACTCAACTGGTCTAACATTATGGTTTATATAACTTGACAACGGGAGGAATTAATCTACAATTTTCAATATAATTTCAAAATTAAGCACAATGAATTAATGGGAATCATTTATTTTGCCAGTAGTATATACTTTCTATAAATTTTGCAGGCTTAAGTGAGGTTGTTGATATCACAACTTTGTGGCCACTAATAGTTTGTCAATGTTAGTCATTTTTTTTTCATCTGAAAAGTAACAGGGGCATTACTGCACCAGAACACAACATGAATTTTGTTTTTGCACTTGGCTAGAAAAAATATCAGGCACTACTTTTAATAAGAATGTTAATCTACGCACTAATAAAAACATATCGAAAAATAAAGGTGCATCCATGCACCACAAGCAATTAGGTAGGCAGATGGGCATGGCCCTTCAACCTCCAACAATATTTAGCCCTTGTTTGATGGCCATTATTTTGAAAAAAATGGAGTTTTGAATAATGATTTTTTTGGAGAATGTGTTGTTAAAGTAGGGAAAAGTTTTAGCTTATGTGTGAAATATTTTATTGTGTAAATGTGTGATTGAAAAAAATTAAGAGAATTAAAGAGTAATGAAATAATGGTTGTCCAACAGGGGCTTAAAATGTTCTTCAACTCATTTTTTTAATTTTTTTCAGTTGCACAAGAAATTATTCAACTTTTAACATAGAAGTGACAAAACCATTGAGTTTTTTGTTCAAATCAATTTGAGTGAACACCAGAGATATAAGAAAATGTATGTATGTGGGCATGATCAGATCAGTTACCATACCTGAATTACAGCAGTGAGAACTGCAAACAACATATATAAATCGATGATCTGCAAAGAAAGAAAGAAAGTAATCAGCCGGGTTTCTCTAAGTGTATGTGAAAATATGAAAAAAAAAAATAAAAAAATATTCAGGTTGAGGAAGAGAGAGACCTTGAGATTCGTGGGGGTTGCAGCATATGCAGAGTGAAAAGAATGAAAAAGTGCTCGCGCATCATTTGATGTAGTCGATCTTCCCATTTTTTCACTTCTTTGTGAGCGTGCGCGTATTAGTACAGTGAACTGGAGAAAAATTTAGATTAAGAATCAACTGATTAGCTGGATAATGCCCCCATCAAATAAGCATCATCAGGCTACAGACCAAAATGTATTCTCTACATTTGGGCTTGTAATTTGCCACTTGAAATGAGTAAAGATTCAAATGTTCTTGCATGAAATTCCACTTTTTGAGCAAAAATTAACAAGCGTGTCTGTATTATGTACAAAAAGAACTGTGTAAATGGGTTTAAAAGCCCAGATCAAGCAGGATTTCTTTGTTATGTCAAATAACCCAATTATATCCACGTTCATACATGAAGGAATGGATGAAGCAAATACATAAAGGAACACAGAATTCATCTATCTATTTTATCTATGACTCCTGAAAAACTTTAGATTGCAGCCACTTGATATCATTATCAAGTGATCCACAATCATACAATAGATTTTTATGATTAACGATGTGAAATGCACTACTTTTACTTTACATTTCAGAAATTCAGAAATCGGAAATTTAATTATTTTCTCCACAAATTTCACACATGTTCAAACTGATCTTTCCTACATATTATATATTCTACAACACTGAGGAAATCTACAGCTTACAATAGGAGAATTTAAAAGACAAATCGATCGCATCAAACAGCCTGTTTATCTATAATCACAATTAAAAAACAGGTAGTTTCGACAGCTCCTGAACCACATTAGATATCAGGTACTTGGAATCAATCCTATATTAATTTTTTTATGATTAATGGTGCGAAATCCACTATTTTCTCCACAAATTCAACTCATTTACGAGCTGATCTTCCATAAATATCGGAAATTTTATAACATTAAGGAAATCTACATCTTAAAATGCGAGAATTAGAAAGAAAAAAAGAAAATTTGTTCGCATCAAGATTATTCCATTTCGATAAGTAAAATATAGAACAAAAAATAAAAAGAAAAGTGATTTACCGGTTGAGATCGAGGATTGGTCGCCGGATCTGCCACTAAAAGTATCAGCAATTTTTGCTGGAGAAGATAGTCGCAAGTTGCAGTCTTCTCCTCCTCAAGTCTTCCTGAGTTTGATAGTGGGTTTATAGTGTTGGGCTGTGTCTGTTATTAAACAGCCCAACTAACTATACGCAGCCACAAATTGGGGCCCATATTTATTATTTTTCTCAAAAATTGAAATTTACTGATGTAAACATTTTTTGTATGTGTGAAACAAATTTATTTCATTTTCATTTTTAGAGTTTTCACTAGTTTTAGGTTTGTAAATGTTTTCATCATAAAATAACAATTGCATCCTCTAAGGCCCATATATTTATTTGGCAAGTTTCTTATGAAGTACTCCTTACTCTTTTGAATCATGCTAGGCGTAAGGTGACACTTGGGAGTGGGTATGTTAGATGTGGCTCGATGGAGTTAGAACTACATACTTTGTTTATTTGTTGAGCTTGGATGTATTGTTTGAGTGCTTTTTCGAGGTGAACGAAATCAAGTAGTACATGGAGAGCCACCTCATATGACCCCGGCTTTGGTGGAATTTGTGCTTCGGTTGACACGGAAGCAATTGCACTTCGAGTAAGGCTCCTATTTGTAAAAGAGAACGGTTTCAAGCCGGAGATAGGGAACGAGACTTTCTTTATTTCTAGAAGATGTTAATTGCATTTTGAGCTATAAATTTCTCAAATTTTATATAATAATCACTTTCTAAATTTTGAGCTATAACTTTTGTTCATCTCGAAGTTCATATTGGTGAAGTACTTCAAAGTATAATTGTTAAATTTTTGGTACTTTTGTACCTTGGATTGAACCTCATTGATAATTTAAAAAATTCAACTATCCAACTGTAACAACTAATATTAATCATCTAAGATAGAACAATTTTTTTTATGGTGCTGAAATTATCCAACTTTTTCTTCCCATTTTAACCCAAATATACAAATTTTATATAGTTAGGTAAGATTTATCTTACTAATTCTCTTGGGCAGGAGTAGTAAGAGATTATCTAGGTTCTCACTAGAGATGGCAATGGGGTGGGTTCGGGGTGGGGTACCCTCGTCCTGCCTCATCTTAGACGGGGCGGGGTGGGACGAGTTCGGAGCGCGGGCTTGCCCCGTTTAATTTTTATTTTTCAAAAAAATTTCAGTTAACTAATTTTTTTTTTAATTTGTAGTTAATTATTTTTTTTATTCTTCACAGGATGTGTTCAGGGCGCTTCGGGGCGGGGCATCCCCTCCCCGCCCCGTCCCATCAACCCGTCGAGGCGGATTTTTTTCGCCCCATTCAAGGCGGGGCAATGCCGGAGTGGGTTTTTTTTGTCATCACTAGTTCTCACTGAACTTCAAGTATGTGAGAATTTTTTCAACTCCTGATTAATTTCATCACAAAGTCATGTTTTAGATTTATATGTCTAGATTTTTCATTATACACTTTGATATATATATTCGTAGTTAATTTTTAAAAGAGTTTTCTATTCCAAAAGTGTTTTAAAGTAAGATACATTAGATCAACTTTCTCTAAAAACTTTTCTAATTAGAATAAATATTTTCATAAAATTAATCAATAAATCTTAAAAACTCTTTTTTAACTTTTTAAAAATTAAGTCAAACCTAAATAAACATCATTATCCCACATGATTGGACCAAAAAATCAACAAACGCTAAAAGTAATTACTTTTGAGGAGTAAATGGGAATTGCAAGGTTTTGACAACAAGGATAAGTCACACCATATTTATCGGCCAAAAATCATTGAAGTAATTGGTTCCGCACTATTTTTCGATCACAAATCACAAATTTTATATGTCACGATTTATTTATCAGTGAAAAATAATCAAATATTTAACAAGTCTTGTATTATTTTTCGATCACAAATTACAAATTTTATAGATCACAACTCATTTCTGATTATAAATTATTAAATAAATTGGTTACAACTTAACAAATTATGATTCATGATTACAAATTTAGTCGCGTTCTCATTTTTTTTTAAATCACACATTATTTATTGGTCATAAATTATATATTTTATCATCACAAATTAACCAATTTACTATCACAATCACCCACATAATTGGTCATAAACACTCTATCTCACCTCACCCATCCTAACCCATCCTATTCCCCAATTCACCATCGACACCAACCAAACGCCGCACTACCATTCCCAACGCCACCACCTATACCACTACCACTCGTGATCATCACCAGCACCACGACCACCATTTGCAAAACACCAACCACAAACAAAAATCGCCC
>CAIGRS010030075.1:0-10103 GCA_903798395.1 Fraxinus floribunda
ACACGACAGGACGAAAACTGATCCACCACCACCAACAGCCAACCACCAAAAATAGATCATCCACCCATATCACCGAACCGAAGACCACCGCGCACACACAATGCCCAACGCACACATAGCACCTTCACTGCGCACCCACAGCACCATCGCGCACCCACACACACAGATATACCCCCACACACACATTCGCGCACCCACGCACCAACATACATGGATCGTCCCCCCACACACCCACCCACCAACACAGAGCAGCCCCCACACACATAGCTTCATCCTGTTGCTGCCAGCGTCGCTGCGACGCTGACAGTACCTGCTGTGACGCAGCGACGCTGAGGTTCAGCAACGTCGCGCTGCCAATCGGATGGGGAGGGGAAAGAGAGGAGAGGAGACGGAAGAGAGAAGAGGAGAAATGATTAGGGTTTGGAAAATGAGATTTAAATTTGGTGGGGTAAGTGGTATGATGGGTATATAGATTAATCTAATTTAAAATATTATTATTAATATTAATTGTGAAATTAAAACCTGATTTTTGATTAAATAAAGACAAAACATGATTTTTAAAAATGTCAAACTTAATGTCTGATTTTATGTAATTATCACAAACTATAATTTCTTTTGTGGGAATTATATGGACCCAAAGATATGGATATCCTATTTCAAAAATCATAGGTTATGTTTACTAATTCAAAATCAGATGTTTTGGTAATTAATAAATATTTTTACTAAATATAACTACTATTTTTTTTTTTGTAGAGAGAATATCATATATATCAAAATGTACAGAGAAAAACATATATATCAAACTAAAACTGCTATTTACGTGAGAGGTAAAGAAACCCACCCACGATAAATCTCTTCTTCTTCCATAAACCCACCCACAATAAACATTTTCTTCTCTATAAACTATCAAACTTCAGTAAACACCATATCTCCATTTTTATCATTCTATACTCACATTCTAATTTCATCATATTTGCTATGCGAGTATTCATATTCTACGAGTCTCGTATTCGGTAATACCCGACAGTGAAGATGGTGTTAACATGGAGAAATGATACGAAATCTCATGTGAAGCTTGGTGAGAAAGTTTGAAGAAAACCAGAGAAAAGAAAAGGCACAAAGGTGCACAAAGAATCGAGACTTGAAATAAGTAACAAAACTCCCTCTAAAACGTGGAAATCTAGTTCCATTTCGGCATGGACAATTTGTATACGAAATGAATTGGGTGTTTATGGTTTGTGTAGTGATAAATATTTAGAATTTGTGACCTAATTGTCCAAAAATGTGAATTGAGGTATTGTGACCTACTTTTTGGATGAGGCGAACTCACATTTCCCGAATAATTCATGAATGCATTATGTGACCTATTACATATGAGGGTTTCGGACCTATATACTTTTTTTTTAACTAGAAATGCAATTTACTAGTTTTTGTGACCTATTATGTGTTTGTGTCATGTGTAGAGTGTGTTGACTAACATGTGGTTGTAATATGACTATCTTTGCATATAAGTTGTAACCTTATTTGTATGTGACATGTGTATAGTATGTGATTTTCTTTGTTATTATGTCATGTTTACTATAATGTTATACGTATTTTGTAACATGAATGCATGCACAAGTTCAAATATTGATGTATGTTTGTTAATTTTGTCATCTATTGCAGGAATGGGAGTAAATTATACCAGAAGCTTTATGGTTTCCCAGTTTTACTACAAATGCAACAAAAAATGTGATGTCCAATTTTACATCAAAGTCAATGATGAAAAAAATAAAAAAGATCTTGGCTAACACATGTTTCTCTTATTATGTAGATGGTCATGAAATAGTTTTTCAACCTCAACTAATAAATTATTTTCTATTGAGGGAGGTGAAGCAACAAAATAAGAAAGAGATGTTGTTCGAGGTTTTTAGTAGGTATATGCATATTTCTCTACTTGAGTTCTGTCTAGTTATGGGACTTAGATACCAAGGTCAGGACGTAAGGAGAAATCTTAAAAATGCACTATTTTAAGGACAAATATTTTTGACATTTAAACTTAGTCACAAACGAAGATGTTAGAGACATATTCATTGGTCTAACTAATGAAGATGATTATAATGTGGTGAGGATTGTGATGCTTTATTTGATAACATCCTACCTATTATCCACCTCGTACAAGAAGATAGTTGAAAATTATTTGTTTGCCCTTGTCGAAGATTTTGATGTTATGAAAATGTTCCCGTTGGGGGGAAGATTTGTTTGAGCTGTCCATAAACTCTTTGAAGGGCACATTGAATAATAGAAATCCTCACTACAGACTTAAAAGGTTTCTTGTTGCCTTTCAAGTTTGGATGTATGAGTGTATTCTAGGGCTAGATTAATAACTCACAATTTAGTCACAATTCACATTATGCAGTCATAGGTCACATTATGAAGTCACAGTCACAATTCATAGGTCATTGAGTAAATCACAATTCACAAGTCACAATTAACATTTTGCATGCACAGGTCACAATTCATATTATTAGGTCACAGCTACCTACATTATGCAGTCACAGTTCGCATTATGCAATCACGTATTAAAAATTTAGTTGATATGTGCTTTTGTTTTGTAACAGCTCGAAGTAAATAACATCTAATGGAGATGGTGATGCCATATATGGATAGTGTTCCGTACACCAGATCACAACAACCATCTCTATCACGTTGTGGTAGAAGTCCAAATGTCCAACCATCAATCCACAAGTCCAAAACATATATTTTAATGATTATCGATGGCAGATTGGGACATTCAAGCGACATCGAGGATGACGACGACGACGATGACGATGATTTTGTTGATCCACAAACAAGGAAAATCATTTTTTATCCATTCATCCATGGATCCTTCGGTGGAGCCGCCGACTACACATGTTGATTCTCCGATAGAAAAGGGTTCATAGCTTATATGCCTCGTCGTCATGCAACACAATCACCTGGATCTAATGTAAGTTGTTATTTTTCATTTTAATGTAGTTATATATGGTAAAATATAAAAAATACTCAATTCTGCATTTTGACATGAGTTTATGTTTCTCATTTCAATTTGTATGCTCATTGTAGGTCAAATGTCAGATTTCTACTAGCGTACAAGTCATTTTTGCAAAATTCACAAATGAATGTGCCTTGGTCACATATAATAGCGCATAGATCACATGTCATTGACGTAGGTTACACATCAACATGCCTTCCTCATATGTCACAGTTTATAGGTCACAATCCAATGGGCATCAGTCACATATCAGTTAATTATGTCGACATCTTACGTTTTTCCTATCATTAAAATATGTCACATTTCATAGGTTTTGAAAAATTTGAAAAAAGGAACTTAGTGAACTTCAGTCGAAAAATAAGGAGATATTTGTGTGAATCAATGATGTTAAGACACATCAATCAAGACAGAGAGAAACCACAAAAATGAATACTATTGTCCATATGTGAGGAGAAATCAATTCATGCTTGCTGGAGATAAATTTAGGTTTGAACTTTCTGTAAAAATTTGCTGGAGAAATCAAGCTTGATGGAACAACTATTGAAAAAATTTAGTGAGAGAATTGATTTGCATAGCACTGGAGTTGCAAATCCTCAAGAAGAAGTAAGTATATGCTATTAACAACATTTTTCTTTCATATTTTACTTTTTGACTAATTTTTATATCATATATAGGGAAAAAGTGTTGAAGAAACTGTGGACAAAAAAAAGAAAGGGTAAAATGTACTCCGATGAGGAAATTTTTAACCCACTAATTATGGAAACGCTGTCATTTGTTGATTTGGGGATTGGTTATACACAACCTACTTCAAATATATACAACATATCTGATATGTTTCAATCCAAAGAAGTACAAGAACAAGTGGATGTTCTCTCATGTAGTGACGGACATAGAAATCCCCCATCGAGAGATTGTTAGAAAGCCATTTACATACACAAAATATATATTGTATTATAGGTTACAGATGAACTACAGTGATTAATATTACATTATTTGATAGATATCACATACTTTTGCACCCACATCTGGATTGTATGTAAAGTGAGTTTCTAGACTGGCATTAATATCACAGTCTCTGTTTGTTTTTTACGAAGGGAACCAAAGAAAGAATTTGAAGAAGGTTGTAGTTTTTTGATATTACAATCGACATGCAAATGACACTGATGTTACGACATTTAAGACTTGGTTTCATAGTGGTTACAAACCAACAAACAAGTACGTATGATATTATTTTGTGAACTTAGACCCAGAACTATTTGAATATAAATAATTTGCTATTCGTTTTTCTTTACAAAAAAATTTTTTTTAAAGATGCTTACGATATTATTAAGCCTCTTTTCTATATATTGGTTCATTCGTTGTAAGTAACAAAACATGATGGTATGAGCTCATATCTTCAGACGCGTTATCGACCAACATGGTATGCAAATATCACATTATTTTGCATATATATGATATCATATGCACTATATCTCATATTGTAGGTCACATTTATTATGGTCAGATTACATAAATTACATATAGGTCACGGAACTTATGGACAAGTCACATATCACGTATAGAAATCATTTTTCAATAATTACAAGTCATATAGACATATCACAGTTCATATGCACATATCACATGTTAATGCAATATGCCACAGGTCATACATCTCAGATAATTTGAAAATGCCACATGTATTATATTTTATGTAACATGTCATATGTCACATATCATAACAAATGTCACAAATAATAGAAAAGTAGTCATCGACTAGTGTGCATATATTACAGAACATAAGGTTGTTACAAACCATAATTTCAATTTTTTTTTTTAACTCTTGAAGACTATCGACGTGTTTATTATTTTCTACTATGAAAGAAAATGGATACATGCTTCTATTACATATGTCAATTAGCAAGATATGACGAGAATGTCAAGTTTAAGGCTACCACAACTAACTTGCATTTCTAGGCGATGATCAAGAATGTATATCCAAGTTTTATGAAGGACCCAATTATCTTGCTCATTGAGACAAGGTTGATTATTGATATTATAGGTGCCAGAATTCCATTGAGCAGTCCATGGGACTGAAGTGAACCAAGTTTTAATGCCAATTCTGCCTACAAACAAAGAATATTTGATGTTGGTATTGCTTGATATTAAAGAGTTGACGTTATTTATATTTAATTTGGATATGAGGGCCTTCATGGATTTAAGAGTCAAAGTGGGAATCGAACCATATGTGAAAATAATCTCTCACTTGATTAATGCAATTGGAATATGGAACATAAATTTAGATGATGATCAAGATGATTCCATGTAGTTGAGGCACGTGCTCGGTTTTGAGGGACTACAACAGCAAAATGAGTATGCTTATGGTAATCATTTAACTTACAAACAACTATCTAAATAAATATCCATCTTGTAGCCATCATTTTAAGGTAAAAACTAATAAACTGACTTTCTTTTTTCAGCCACGATTGCGGCATATTTGTGATCAAATATGCTGAATACATTATTTATAATAACTTAAAATTCATGCTAAAATATTTTGATGCTACTAGAACTAGATTGGATATAGCCGCACTGCTCTATAAGCACCATGAAATCAAGAAGACCGCGAAGAAGGTCAAGGAAAAGGTCAAGGGGAGTATAGTTACAGAGCGAGTGTTGAAACTGTGTATGAAAATTGATGTCAATATATAATGGAAGAGAACTTTGTACTTCTCATTTTGTAATAGATGAATACATTTGAAGTTTATAAATTGTCACGTGGTTGTTAAATCTGATTTTCATTAGTTATGTCTATTGCATTTCATCATTTATTTTGAATTCTTACATAGATCCCTATGTTGAAGTCACAAATCCTTATTTTCAAGTCACATATAAGTATTTTTTACAAGTCTCATCATATTATATTATACCTACATGTCATTATTCTCAAGTCCATGTGAAAAAACACTCATTATACTGCATACAAGTCACATATTATTTCCTTCAAATCAAAGGACATTGTTTACGGGCGGGCCACAAATTACTAATATAGTGTCATAGATACTAATTCTCAAGTCACAGATCCTTATTATCAATTCAAAACTTATTTTCTTCAAGTCACTGTCCATTTTTTGAGTCACATATCAAATATTGTTTGCAGGTCACCGATCATTTCTTATAGTTACAAATCATCGTTCTCAAGTCCATTTGAACACTTACTCATTATACTTTATACATGTCACATATCATTTTCTTCAACTCACAGGTCATCTTTTGAAGTCACATTACAATGTTAACATATCACATAATATTAATTTGATGTCACATACCAAATATTGCCTACATACTAGTATTGTCTACATGCCACATATCATTAATTTATAGTCACGTGTCATATTCTCACATCACACATCAAGTGTTAGTTAATTTATACATGTTACATATTATTTCCAAGTTAGAGATCAAGTCACAGAATAAGTCACATACAAAATAATATTGTCAATATGTCACATACCAATTTAGGTCACAATTTGGTCGATATTAGCTATAGATTTCATATCAGTTCTCAAACTCTTTGTACAGTGATACTTGGACACATCTTCATGTTCACAATTCACATATGCAATTCCACAGTTCACATATCTTGTTAAATAAATAATAGGTAATTGGTTTCAAATCATTCACTCATTTGCACAACTTACAAAAAAACATTTCAAATAAATAATATTTGAACGAATAACCATGTATAGTTACATGATATACCAAAAACTATCTACAACCAATGATTGAAACAATAAAGAGAACATAGAGCATAAATAGTAGAACTACGATCAATGTGTATCATCAATTGACATCGTATTATTTGGATTTAAACTATGATATTTTTTTACTTAAAGGAAGAACTTCCTACAGTTGTTATTAATTTTACCACGATGTTCACATTTGCCAGTTATTTTCTCTTCCCACGATGATCGCTTCCCCGTTTTTATGTCTTCCTTATTTTCTTTTTTGGATATGTGCTATAACAAGTATGTCTTGCATTTCATCAGGTACTCTCTACTCAACTAAATTTCATACTGGAAAAATAGAATCTTGGTGCACATTAATGTATGTCTCTCTTGTGTAATAGTATGAACAATAATTTATGGATCCATTTTCATCATTTCATTGACAACCAGGCGTATGGACATGGTAATTGATCTACCTGAAACGTCATGCATGTGTATGTACGCTGTTCTATATCGATGATAAAAGATGAATATTCACCACTAACAGAAAAATTGTGTGATTTGTAGGAGACACTTGAAAATAATGACGTAGATTTTGTAAATATCAACGCACATTTATAAAGTATAGGACACAGAGATGGAGTTCAAACATAAGTCAGAACATATGTATATATCAGGTAATAGACAATATGGTCATGCAACATACATGAATTATGTTGAAATAACTGAATGTTAAGGTCACAAATATTAAAAAAGGTCATATAGATGAGATCAAGGTAATAGATATCAACGTTATATTCAAAATTATTAGTGCTAATTTCCTTAAACATTTTTTCGTACTTTCTCGACAACTTTATGAAAGTGCCGTGCGTTGTGCTCTTATGTTTGTAGAACCAAGATTGTATAATTTGTAGCAACGAATCCAATAAAGCTACAATAGGGTAGTTATTGGCTGCCTTTATGATCGCATTCATTGATTCCACTATATTTGATGTCATTGTGGAGTATCTGTTAGCTGGCATGTGAAATCGTAACTACTCCTACTTCAGCCTACTAGAAAAAAGACAATTTGAGAGGTCATATATCTGACATTGGCAACCTTTATTATGTATGTGAAATTTGGTTGAAACTAACACATTACCAGGGAACCCGCAATCTTATCATTCATTGAATCTAGTTGTTGCATGTTGTGTATGCGAGAACTTCTGAATAAAATGCCTGCGTTATATTGTGACTTGATTTTCCATATTATGATTTTAGGTTCTACAGGAGATGATATGAACAAATCCCATGACAAGTCCTTGGATACACATTTTCAATTGCATTTTTGATATTGTTGTGGCAATTCAATACAAAACACAATACATCCTTATACCTATACGCCTTCAAGTTTTTCGAAAAATCATGCCAAGATCTGTTATTCTTATTATCTCCAATTCCAAATGTTAATATGAATATGTTGTTATTAGCATCCCGTGTACACAACATGGAAAGTGTACCACCCTAGTGTCCATTCAAATACGCGTCATCACTATAATCACATTCTTAAAATGCTTCCATCATCTAATTGATTCACCTAGGGCTATAAAGCACTATTTGAACCTATTATGACCATCAAACTCCAGTCATGTGATCGTACCATGATTTTTTTGATAAAGCATAGAAAAGAAGCTTGGTATCTTTATGAATGAATCTGTTGGATCCCTCTTAATCATTTTAAACATATTTTTCTGAGATTTCCAAGACTTCATAATTCAATGGGACTCCATATCTATGTAACATGTCATTACGTATATCGTTTGGAGTGTATATGGTCCGTGACAAGGTGTACTTGTATTTGATGTAAGATGACACAACTGAGATCGATATTTGCCTATGAGTTCCTAATACTATGTTTGAAGCACATGTGTGACCATCCGTCATCTGTCTAATCTTAAACATCTTTGTTGCCCCTACTTTTGTTTATTTGCATATCTAATTACACTCCTCTTGTGAACATTGGACAAGATATTCTTGTATGAATAAACAACCATAAATTTAAACATGTTTTGTATTACAAACAAAGACAAACTCAATTTCAGAATCTCCTTATTACATAAAACTCTTTTCCTTTTCTACTCCCATACCATTAGCAACGGACACAACTCTGACTTCATGTTCAAAATTGTGACCTGAAGGTTCTAATGTTGCCTCGCATATGTCCGATGAAATATCCAGTAATGAAAACATATCTCCACTAGATTGTACATCAATTGGAACCATGCATTATTGTTCTTCACTTTCTGTAGTTGTGACCTCAACGTTTATGGGATATTTCAAATGGTCACGGTCAATGCCCTTGAGCAACAAGTACGACAACACATTATTGTTGATTGTAGGCAAATCAGACAACACATTATTGTTGATTGTAGGCAAATCACTGTTCAATGGATACTTCATTATGACTACCACCTTAATTTGATCAAAATCGGACTCGATTATAATGGTGTTTACAAGCTTCGTATAACAGTAATTGTAATCAACCAACACCAATGATACTTACGATCCATTAATCAAACAAACATGCACAAACCCTATTTTTTCAAATTTTCACGAGAAAATGTCAATTACAAATACTAACGTAGTTCACGATTAATGCATGCCACAAATGAAGTACTGCATATAACACTACTTTATAAAACATCACAACATGAAATCATACGTGTCACAGTATTTTATTACAAGTTGCATAAATAAGACCACTAGTTACAATCATTTAATACATTATCTTCCATCAAATGGTTTAGCTATAAGTCACAAGATCACGTATATTGAATATATGTCACAAAATTACGAATTTCAAATAATTTCACAGCATTTAAAAGTGACTAATTGCAAAAATTCTTCGAAGGTCACATCTACTAATACAATTCACAACGAATCAAAGTCACCAATATAAATTTCGAAGACAAAGCATGACATACCAATTGGATTTTGATCTTGGTTTAATATCAGTCATAGTGATTATCGAATAATTCAACATCATCTAAGAAATTCAATAATTGTTAGTTGCCCGATTCAAACATTTAATCATCTATCAATTGTGACTACAATGTCGTCAGATCCCAAATCGAAGCAATTGGATAGGAATTCAATCCATTACATCAGCAGTTTTATCCGCAACCGTTAATAATTATCGATTTGTGACAATATTCTTCAATTTGTGACTTGAAATCTTTGATTGTTAACAATATCAAAGATATCGGCGATGGTGGATGATAACGGGTGATGAATTGTAGTTTAGGGACGGGACAATGTATTTTAAGGAGTCCGGTCACATATGGAAACTGGATGCTTAATTTTAGGGATTGAATCTTAACATATTCCTCTCTCTCTCTCTCTCT
>CAIGRS010030083.1:0-11743 GCA_903798395.1 Fraxinus floribunda
AGAAGATGAAACATTTGATTTCTGAAGTCAGAGATGGAGAAGACGTGGTTGCTCATAGAAGGGGCAAATCGAAATCTAAGTTCAGTAATCAGATTTGTAACTACTGCAAGAAGAAGGGGTACATGAAGAAAGAGTGCTACAAATTGCAGAATAAAGAAAAGGATGGATGCAAGTAGCCATTCAGATACTTCAGGTGAAGCAAACCTCACGAAGAACGTTGTAAGTGATGGAGATCTCTTAGCTATTTTTGACATTGAATCTAAATCAGAAGATGATTGGATTCTTAATACAGCGTGTGTGTTTCGTATGTATCCTAATAAAGACTTGTTTGCTACATATGAAACTATTTCCAAAGGTGTGGGGTTATGGGAAACAACGCACCTTATCGGGTTGCTGGAATTGGTACGATCAAATTGAAGCTATTGGATGAGACAATTAGACCACTTGGCCAGATATGACATGTTCCGAATTTGAAGAAGAATCACATCTCGTTGTCTATCATTGATTCAAAAGGTTATGAGTTTTTTTTGTGGATGTGGAGTCTTGGAGGTTAGTAAGGGTGCTCAAGTTGTATGGAGGGATGAAAAATGTTTCAATTATACATCTTGCAGGGACGTGCGGAATCTAGAAGAGTCAATCAGCACAAATTTAGTACCGTGTTGGAAATTCAGTTTGGTACAATACCTTTAGGATCTCATAAATTGTCAGATTTTAAGAATACAGCCCAGTGGAGTTTCGAAGATATGGGTAATGTCGCTTTGCTACCTTCAACTGCGGTGCCACTGTCTTGAGTTGCTAGAGACTAACCCAATGGAACAAGGTATGTAGATGTTGATTTTGTTGAGCATGTTTTAAACGTATTAAAATATGTACAATCTAGAAAGGAGTCTTCTTTAAAAATATTTGAGTTTGATTCTACTTCAAGGTGTGTTACAACCCACTTTGATAAATTATAAAATCATTATAATTTTTGGGAATCTGAGATAATTCTATAAAAGCAGTGATGCGATTCATTGAAAGAGGTAGAGTATTGTGTTTTGCTGGAGAAGTTAATTTTTTGATTATTATTGAAGAAGCCCGTTCATTCCTATAGAATTCGTGTCAAGATGAAGATTGTTGGAATTTGGGTATGACCCGGATTCCTTTGTTGAAGTGTTTGAAGTATTGAAGAATTCTAATTGAAGTGCACGTCATGAAAAATTCAAATTTGGAATACTATTGGAGTCTTATGTCAAGTTGAAGTTCTATTTTGGATGTTCACTAGGAGTTGAAAATTGGTATTGGACTTGAAGAAGAGTTCTGAATGGAGAAAAATGCTTTTTGGAATCAATTTGAGGATTTTTCGCCGCGATGCTGTTTCATTAACAGTCCAGGCGCTTGGGGCCTGGGAACTACCGCTCTGTTCCGGTTTTTCGATTTTTCTCTCATATTTCGTTTTGCACTCGATTTTTGGATTTTACTTCATCAACAACTCTACCAAAAGGATTTGGACGTCCCCTACATGTTTCCTATAAATACGAGGCTCTTCTTTACAATTTTTTAAATGTGAAAAAATAGATTACTAGAATTATAGGATCCATTGTAATTTTCTCACTTCTTTATTATTTTTGAGTCAATAAAATCTCTTAATTCTTCTGCCACATTTCTTATCTTCTTTTATTCTTTTGATTGTATTCACATACTTTGTTATTGTGTCATATAACCTCAACATCTCAAGTCGGTGGTTGGTTTCATAACAAAGTGGTATCAGATCAATTCTGGTATCTTGTTTGTTTTACAACACTTAGGTTGAGTCGAATTTATGTAAGATAAGTTATGAAACCTAATTATTGTCATTATGCGGAAAGAGTGTGTTGCATCATGACAATCAGAATGTTCACTTAGTAAATGATCATGTTTATCATACAATGACGAAACATATATAGGTTTGTTATTATTTCATCTTATCGGATTTAAATGATGAAATCTTGACATTTGAGAAGATTGTCAAAAGTTGGAATTCAGCTGACGTGGTTGTTCCAATCGAAAAATTGAATGTGTGCAACTTCAACTGGACTCTCTATTGAGGGGTAGTCGCTGCAAAGCAACCATTTATGGTGAATTAGTCTTAAAGTAAGAAATCGCTAAGTTGTGGAGTTAAATTATTGTCTCTATACGGAGTCTTTACGCGCCTCCTGGGGGTCAAAATTTCATTAAAGATAATTTAGGAATTTAACAATTTTAAGTTTGATTTTGCTCTAATTTTCTTATAAATAAAGAATTGTCATTATAGTTTATTTTATCATCATCATCAAAAGAGAGAAATGTTATAAAAATAAATAAAATAGGATGTGCAATTTTTCATTTATAAACTTTTTTCATCACAGTGAATTATTGTAAAAGCGGACAATGACATAATCTCACATTGAAGTGAACATATATATAAATGTTGCCTGCGTTTTGTATCTTTTTTTTTTTTTTTGTTTACTGCATTTTATTTTTTCTGATGATATAGATTAGGATTCTGATTCTCAACAAGATGAAAATCGTGCCTCGTTCTGCAAAATAGTGGATATGTTTTATCTTTTTTCTATTGTTAATTAGAATTAAAGGTCAAATCATATTCTCTTCAAAAGTTTGTGAAGCGAACTCAACTCAACCTTTAGTAACTCAACTTTTAAGACAAACCATTCCCCCTGCATGCAGAATCTATTAAATACACTGAGAATCTACCTGTGCTACTCAATCATGCTACATTGTTACTATAAATGCATGCTTAGTTCTCAGTTCTGGGTCATATCCATACTTTTCTTCTAAAGTAATCTGATCACTCTTCTGTCCATTTGTTATTTTAGTGTAATTCAAGTCTGCTCCAACTGTATAGAGTACATCATTGATTTGAAGTTCGTATATCTCGCTAAAAATGGCTAAAAACTTTCAGTTTTCATGAATGCACACTCCATAATTTTGTTTTATTTGTTCATTTCAGTTTTCATTAATTTGTAACTGAATTCTGATTAATTCAGCTGACTACAAATGGTAAGATTTAGTGAGATGGCAATTCACAAGGCATCAGAGATTCTTTGCCTCTTTCAGCACTACTTTTTGCAGAAAAAGTTACAGCCTTTTATTTTCTTCTGTGGGGTTCAAGTAGGATAATTGGAAGAGGGAGATTTTTCAAATCCTACTTCTATCTGGGATCTATATTTTCAGGCATATGCACTCCCACTGTTTTTTTGCTGTCTGTGTGTGTGTCAGTAGTGTTTTTTGCAATCTCGAGAGAAGTTTTTGTATATCTCTGGCGTTGGGTTGCTTGCTTCGTGATTTGAGCAAAGAAAAAATGGGCAAAGCGTGTTTTGAGACTCTTAGATGAACTGGAACTTTGGGATTGCCTGCCCAGTGCACTCCTATGCATTCATGTGCAGTATAGTAAACCTTGTGGCACAATTTTTTGGCCGGTCACAATTGTGTATACAGGTCAGGTAGGTAGGCATGCATATACCCGAGTAAGTTACTATTCGAAATAATTTAGCCACAATTTGTATTCCATTAGGTTTCCTTTCCAAGATTCAATGTCCGTTACAGATCATGTATGTTGATAACACAAGAAGTTACCGATAACATAATTGTGTTACAATTGTAAGTAACGAGAAATTTTAACTATAATAGCACGTGTAGTAGGCTGATAACACGTGTAGCCCATTAATTAGGTCGATACCCGACTTTTTTACTTGATTCGAAAAAATACTCGGATTGTGATACCACGATCATATCGAGTAATTTTGCTACTAGAAATTTGCAGAGTGCACTACAGAGTTAAGAATAAAGCAAAATTTAATGCACTGTAATAATCAATTATCAAATCCAGTATATTAAAATCAAGAATCCAAGCAAGAAAAACGTGAAAACCACCCCCAGAATGATAACTAATGTGGACTGTAGAAAAGTGATGACTGGCAAAATGAAATCAAATCTTTAGGTGCACCGTGCACGCCTCAACTCAACAAAACTATTTATGAATTTAAGAGTCAACAGGTAATGGGCCACTATCTGAAATGCATGCATGCAAGCATCAAATGTCTGGTGTTCTTATAACAACAAATTAAATGGTCATCGATACATTAGAATTTATGGATACTTTCGGTATTGTATTAATTCACCTAATTCTTTATTCAAGAATTGGTTCTTCTTTTCATGTTCACTAAGAAAATCAGAATTCAGAAGTATTTTGTATTGGAGTTTCAAGTTCTGTTGTTCTCATTGTTGCCTCAACTGGAATAATTAATGAGTTGATTTGAGGACAGCGGTTTGACATATTTGACCTCGATTATGAGATGATTGTAATACTTCTGTTTGTTCAAAATCACAGGATAATGCAATAAAGTGGGACGAAGGTTTTGCTAGCCTAACAATGACAACTTCTAACCATTTTGTTGACTGAAGAGCCCAAACCAAGATTTAAGGAGAAAACAAACCAAACAAGATGGATCATAAGCTTCTAAAGCTGCCAAGCTCAAGTTCTTAATATGAAAGACAAAATAAAGCAACCACAACTGAAGGATTCTACTAGCTATATCAGGTATTCAGTTGAATCCTATAACTTCTTGAGTGCCTAAAACAACTTTTCTAAACAAACGAATGACAAAAGCTAAATTTACAGTCCTCAAAAAATCTTCGCACTTTGACTTGGTAGGTTAAGAATACATGCCAGGCACTTGCCGTAAGTATCAATAATCATGCCTGTTCTCTTTGAATTTTACAAGCAATAAGGTAGTAACGAAAGAAAATGCCATAAGGAAAAGAGTGTCAAAAAGTTATTTGAGCTATTAACTAAAAACCTCCATAAGTTCCACCTCATTGTGGTGGTGGTGGGGGCATTGACATCTGTGGCATAGAATGTTGTCCACCAGTGAGGTGCTGAGGTGGTGGTGGCCGCCAAACAGGTGGAGCAAGTCCAGATGGAGGTGGTGGGGGCCTAACTAGACCAGGAGCAACTTGTTGAGGTGGTGGAGGCATGCTCCTGTACTGCTGCATTGGTGGCAAACCCATGCCAATTTGACCAGGTTGTGGTGGCTGACCCTGCCAGGATGGTGGTCCAGTCATCTGCATAGGGGGATAAACACCAGCCTGTGGAGGTTGTGGAGGTGGTGGGCGGAGTGCTGGGATGGGGAGTGGAGGAACACTGCCATTTGCAAAAGGCCGTGGCGGCACTGGAGTACTGACGGTACCATTGGGATGTGGAGGAAGCATAGGAGGTCCACTTGCAAACAAGGTATGGGGTCTACTTCTCTGGCCAGTTGGATTACTCGCAGCCAAAACTCTTTCTGCATTTCATTGAGTGTACAAGTGTCATAAACAATCACCCAATGTATGTGTAGGAACACGTTGAAATCATTAGTTCACACACACAAAAAAAATAAAGCATGCCAACACCTCTATGAAGATATAGAATTCCATATTTCTATGTTGAAATAAGCATTTTACTAGGTAGACCGAGCAAGTTTCAATATTATTTATCCATCTTGGCCTTTCAATAATGTTCTGCACTTGCTGAAGGCAGTCAAGGCACGGTGATGGCTATCGGACTTGCATGTACTAGTTAGGGGTGTGTGTGCGTCTGCAAATACAGTGCTGCTTTTTCGCCAGGGGTGAGTTTGGAGGATGTTATGATGGCGTTGGGATAGTTACTGATGGAACAATCAGTAGCTCATTGTGGAAAAGGTTGTGCTTGCGAGACAGTAACGGGAATGAAATTCTGCTTTGGTATAGTGATTTATAAACTTTGTGCAAATGGTAGTGGCTGCCATTGGTTTGTCGGTGGTCTTGATAATGGTAATTTTATCTTAACAGAAGATGGTGTGGTGAATATTCAAGCTCTCTTGTGTTTAGATTTTAGCCTCCAGAAGATATATTTGGAAGTGAAATTGGTTTGAAGATAATAAGGAATGGCCTTGGGACTTTTTAGCCCTTGAATAAGGAAACTATTTCCTCCCCCCTTTGGTATGTAGGTCGAAAAAATATGGAAACAAAATCTAGAATAATTTTTTCAAAAATATGGACAAAAATTTGTTGTGTCACTTGAAATAACATAATTAAGAGTCTGCATTCCATCCCAGACTTTTCCGTTTGACCAAACAAGAAAAAGTCATTTTCTCTGATGTTCTACTTGCTCCTTTCCCTTCCATTCAACTTTCCCTTGTACCAGATAGCCTAAAAGAAAGACACAAGTCCTTACAGGATGAGAAAGTTCGGTAATGTAGCTGGCATTTCCTGAATCGCCCGAAAGGAGCTAAACTGAGCGACATCGGAGTATTTGGAAGCAGCCATATCACTGGACAAATCTAATTAAGTAGGCACACGAACTCGGGGACTGTAAATGTAATCCACCATCAGAAATTTCCCTTTCATTCGAAATTCAATGTGGGTAAGTTGTTTATGGAACCATGTGACGTCCATTGATATTGCAATTTAAGGTATCTCTACTTAAAGTTTCCACGTATGAAAGGTGCTAGAACCAATCACATCAGGGCCGGAAGATAAAAAATTAAATAATATATACATAGACGTAAAAAACAAAAAGAAAAACTGACCAGCAGGAGTTCCATGACGCTCCCCCTTTGTGTCTTTCTTGTATGCATAAGACACTGTTATCTGACGATTGCAAAGATACTGGCCATTCATTGCCTGTAGAAATGAATTATATTAGTGTTCTCAAGGTCTAATAAAGGAATCATTAGACTAAATCATACGAGACTCTCAATGTTTTTTTTCAAGCAATATGAGATAGAAAAGACCAAATTATGCCCTAAATGAGTGCACAGATGAAATTCACATGTTGGAAAATACAAAACAAATTTCCATTCCAACACAAATCTCCATAAAGAATATTTCACTGCCAGCAAAACTTGCAAATCATCCATCCTAATACACCCCCCCCCCACCCCCCCACCCCACCCCCCACCCCCCCAAACACACAGAGAGAAAGCCAAGTTTTGTAGCCCATGTCTATGATTTTATAAAGTTTGATTCCACTGAAAGCCATCCAATGAAGAAAATATGACAATCAATGTGCTAGATTATCTAAATCAAACTGAGACATTCAAGAAGATGACAAAAATAACGTCAGTAAGGGTTTGGAATACTTGATTAGAGAATGCTCCCTAAAAGATTGGCATCAAGAACTCTGAATACTAATGAACATGTCATGGATTAATGGAAAGCTCAAACTTGTATACTTGTAGTCTTACAACAGAAGTGCACGTGAAAAGGCATTTGACACTTCTCAACTTCCAATAATGTGACCGTACACTAATGGAACTATAAGTTAAATTGCCAGTTAAAGTGGAGAATACATATTTCACTTATGACACTACACATTATTGTTCCCATTCAATTAAACAGATTCTAATGGTTTAAAAGTTTGATAATGGAACCAGTGTCCCCTCTGCATGCAGCACAAGTATAAGAGAACATCAAATGGAGAAAGTTACCTCTATAGCTGCATCAGAAGCCTCGAAAGAATCATAGCTAATAAAGCCAAAACCACGGGAATTCCCGGTCTCTGGATCTCTCATTATCTACAGGTGTCGTCAAAAAATCAGAAACCCGTAGGCAAATAAGCATAATCATGAATTCATATGTAAATCAAAAAATAAAAACTGTCAAATACATTGCAAAGTAATACAATGGTGATGGCCTGTGTTGTACCGACACTTCAACTATAGTTGCATGCCTGTGTCCCTCACACATCAGATAACAATACTCCTCAAACACTCTACCATGGTCATTTTTCTTTCTTTACCATAAATATTATATATTATATCGAAGTTGTTATTAAGCCCCTGTTTGGCATACATTAAAATTTTTATCCTCATTTTTCTACTCATTTTCAATCACACATTTTTCAATAAAATAATATTTTCCATCACATCAATAATTTTTCTTTCTTTTTCAACCATACATTCTCCATCAATCTAATATTTCAAAATACATTCTTCCAAAATAACGTGGCTCAAACACACCCTAAATAAGAAATAAATACTCATATTTAAAATATTTCAACAAAAATAAAAAAGGCATACATTACAATTTTTATCCTCATTTTTCTACTCATTTTCAATCACACATTTTTCAATAAAATAATATTTTCCATCACATCAATAACTTTTCCTTCTTTTTCAACCATACATTCTCCATCAATCTAATATTTCAAAATACATTCTTCCAAAATAACGTGGCTCAAACACACCCTAAATAAGAAATAAATACTCATATTTAAAATATTTCAACAAAAATAAAAAAAATTAATAACAAGTATAAAACTAAAGTTATACTATATAAATCCAAAATTTTAAAGAATTTAATTAAGTTGTCGGCGACATATCGTGTTAGTACTTTATGAAAATCGCATATCAACTTGTTGGACACACGTGTCCGTGTCATGCATCATAAGTGATGGCCATTAGCAGTAATGCAGTTATGTTATACACTCATCAGGATACCTCCAATTTCAAAGAACGTAACATGACTAAATGAACTTAAACATCCAAATACCCATAGTGCTAGGTGAAAGAGAGAGAAGGCACAGAAAATATCAACGAGATCCATCAAAATAGAAAAGCCAAGATGATGATAACTCCCCTTCAATATTTTCAATGTTAGCAAAAATACCTAATAGTTCTTACAGGCAGAAAGTTATAGAATTTAGTAATTATGCACACACTTCAATGATACTGGGAAGAAGAGACAAATGCAACATTAAAAAAAATTATTAACCAAGAATACTGTGATAGTAATTCTGCAACCATCTGTCCCACAGCTCATAGAATAATGGGCAAAATGCCCAGGTTTGGGAGGAGAGAATGACTTGATTGATACATTTGAAGTGATTGAACTATTTGAAAGGATGTGTGAAATAGAAAAAGGACAGAAGAACAAGTTTTTTTGTCAATCTTTTTGCAATGAGCAATACATATTCAGTTAAAATTCTAATCTTGCTCTTGAAGAGGAAGTACAAAATATGCTCGTCAATGCATGTATCTGTGTCCCTGTTAACACTTTTGTCCATCTCTTGTACTTTCTTTGTTTAGGGAGGGAGGGAGGGAGGGAGAGAGAGAGAGAGAGAGAGAGAAAAGAGCACTCTGAGACAAACATAAGATATATTAAACAACCCAACAAATTAAAACTAAATCTCGGAGAAAAAAGCAAATCCAAAACTGTGGATGAAAGATAAACTCATTACAGAACTTTGGAAATAGAGAACTATCCACTGAGACAGCACTAATATTATTTATTCACACACTATAAACAATAAAAAATTCAATGAATAAATTTTTTTTAGCTTTTTCTGCCGGCATTTTGTTATGGTGCAAAAGATAAGAGTAAAACTGAGAGGAATAAAAGAGATGAGAGAGGCGTTACCTTTGGATTTGAAACAATGACTCCAAAAGCACTGAAAGTGTCATACAGAAGTTTTTCATCAACATCCTGCAAAGAATACAGAGAGTCGAGTTGAATTTGCCAGTAAATAAATTATGCAAGAAAAGAGTGTGTGCTGTATGTCACTGTTTATAGAATATCCGCACCAACTAAAGAGTGAAAGTAAAACAAGGAGTGCAAAAGTAAATTCAAGCATCCCAAATTTCTTACAGGGTCAAGGTTTCCGATGAACAGGTTAGCTCCCACATCAACACTTTTCTTATCTTGAGATGCCTGAAACAACAAAACAAGGTGATTAAACAAATTCATCATATTTTAGTTATATATTTGCAGTGATTCTTAAAATAACAATATGATGAGATAATAGGCTCTGCAAAAACATACAAATTGGTGACAAAGTCGCATACAAAATGAAATGTAATTACATACCTTATTCACTCGTATTGCCTTCCCATGCAGTTTAATCATATTTAGAACCTTAATTGCCTGCAGAAACAGGTCGATAATCAAAATCATTGATCTCATAAAGAAGTAACTTAGACAAACAAATCTTTTATTCTGAATGAACAGTTGTGCTCACACAAGTAACACATACATAATCAGCATCTTCTTCACTTCTAAACTCCACAAAGCCATAGCCTTGATGAGCATTTGTGACTCTATCCTTGGGCACATACACATTGACTACATTTAAAAAGTAAATGATAAAAGTCTCAAATTCTATAAATGTGAAATCTAGTTAGATGTGCGTGTGTGTGTGTATCTAATGATTACTCCAACAAATATCATTAAATTATAAAGAGAAGAAGTCTAGTAAAAAGAATCTCAAACCTACCAACAGGACCTGCTTGCACAAACAGCTCCCATAATAACTCTTCACTTACCTGCAAGTACAGAGAAAGATATTACCCAGTATTATGAAGACAAATATGGGAGACAACACACATCCAGCCAGGCATGTTCACACCCATAAAAAACCAATTGAGATTTTCTTTTCTTCCATCGTGTTGAGAATAGAGTGCAATGGGAAAGTGGAATGGTCTTCAACATAATAAAACTTCAGAAAATCACAAATCCAACACGTTGAAGTGCACAAGCCTCAGTGCACTGGTTTGCATACTCAAAATAAAAACAGGAAGACATACACAAGCGCGTAACATTTACATTTTACTGAGAATCAGTATCTGTAATAGAAATAAGAAAACTACCATAATAAATATTCTAAATTATAGAGCCACAAGAACGAACTACAAGTCTACAACAAGCTGCAATATGGACAGCTAGCCAAAAAAATAATAAGCACCTTTAGGGCATGTTCGGTTCCAATTAAAATCAAATTAAAATTGAAAATATAGCCGTTATTGGTCCCACTCGTTTAATAAAAGTCAATAATAACGGCTAATTTTTCAATTTTAATCCGATTTTAATCTCTACCAAACACACTCTTAATAAGTGATTCTAAAATACAATTTGCTGAATTGAACTACTGGAATGGTTACTGCTTGTTCAGCTTTATGAGAAAAATGCAAATATTATACGATATCTTAGGAAAAATTGGCTCGAATTTCAACCAAAGGAAAGATGAAATTTTGTAAAATAACATTTATAGAACTTGACTTTCACTTCAACAAAAGCACATCATCCGTATGTTTCCTACTCGAGTTTTTCTCAAGTTTACTTAGGACCCTTCCGGTCGTAGCATCTCACAAACAAAAAGTACACCACAAATAGCGAGGCAAATAAACAGAAATATCAGACAAAATGGCAGATAAAAACCTAGCAACTCAATCACTTCGTAGCAATAAGAGGACATGTTCTGTCCACTGTAATCATGTGGAACAGCAATAGTCCATAAACAAATCATTCATTAAAAAACACTGGTCCACATTAAAGGAAAAATCCTAAACCGTAACCCAGGAGTATCTCAGAGATAGAAGAAAAAGAAGAATAATACTTTGGTATCGAGATTGCCAACGTAAACGGTGGCGTCCTGGTTGCGCTCGGCGGAGTGTTGGCCCAGAAGGTTTGCTCCAACACCCGGCGCGATTCGGGTCGTCATTGAAGCCTTCGAAACGACGTAGTAAAACGGATTACTGGGAAAACTTCTGAGACGCTTAATCGGAAACACTGGAATTTATGTTAGGGCCAGTTGGTTAATATTCATTCTTCCAAAATAATATCTATCAAACAAACTCTAAATTTGGGAAATTCATTTGTGAAGGTGAAAGAAATTTATAAAGGGTTAATTTCACAAATGGTCATTGAAGTTACCTGAAAATTTCAAAACGGTCACTGAAGTTTCAAAGTTTCAGAAACGATCACTGAA
>CAIGRS010030120.1:0-10443 GCA_903798395.1 Fraxinus floribunda
AAAATTTCCAATTAAATACACATTCAAAATTTTATACTCCACACCAAACAATACTTAATATAACTACATCAGTATACAAACAAAACAATGAAAACAACCAATGTTCAATTTTATTTTATTTTTACCTAGGCGGGACGGGGCGGGGCACCCCCACCCCGCGACCCGAGGCGGGGCGCCCCACCCCGCCCCGCCAACCCGTCGGGGCGGGGCGGGGTAAATTGCCATCTCTAGATGGTCATGCTGCGATTCAGATTGCAACTGATCCTATATTTCACGAGCAAACGAAGCATATTAATCAACTGCCACTTAAAACGCCAATTGCAGATCATCTCTTTCACTCCTTGATCCAACTGCCTTAAAAAAAATAGTCACAATCTCCTAATATTATCTTTAGTCCCTGCTTGGCCTTGTATTTCTAAAAATTCATTTTCAACAACACATTTCATGAAATCTAAACTTTTATTAAAAATTATTTTTTTTTCAAACCAAACATGGGCTTAGTTGGGGTCGAATTCTGGGCTTTTCTTTGGTAGACTTGTCCTTTTCGTGTCTTCTTGTTGGACCATAAAGGTCCGAAGTTATAGTGGATCATCATTGCCCCATGTTGGCATCACTGCCCAACAACAAAATCTCACAACCATTGTTTTTGCTACTATTTGTGGGACAATTTATTACACTCTCCATTACTGTTGGAGACTCTGTATTAAACACTGTGATAACCATCCAATTTAATAAATGAGGTCCAAAAGCTTGGCTAAAAAGCATATAGTTGTCAAACTCAAACCTTTCACCATTAGTTGTATAAGTTGACCTGACCATTTTGTACAAATATAAAGCAACTAGCCACGTCCGGTAAGTTAACTATTAGAACAAAGTGAATCAAAGTGTACAAAATATTTATATCAAATATTACAACTCAAGATACAACCAAAGACATCTCAAATTTCAACGATTTACGGTTTGGAACATTGTACCCTTCTGTACAAATTAGAAACCTCAAATCCAAACCCTCAGTGGTTCAATCTACACTGTTTCTGTGAACCATAAGATATCGAACTTGAAATCATAGTCTTTTCTCTCAGAAGAATCACATAAACTCATTTTTTACTCGGATGACTACAAGAAATCATCCAACTAGAGGTTTCTTGATTAGTGAAGATGAAAGGAATGAACCATACACAGAGAAAATTCCAATAAACACCAAAGAAATCATATGGCCAAAAGTGAATTTAGGCAATCATCACCGTTGATCTTAGATAATGATCAACCGTCTAGAGCAATTGGCGACTTCATCATTAAATGGCAACTAAAATTGACTTCCAAAAGGCGATTGTTACCATATATTGGGCATCCACTTTTGAATTATCGAGCAATGGATCAAATACTGAAAATGGTGAAGCCACTGATTGACATCACAGCCCAACATTTACACTGCGTCAAATTATGTTTAGACACTTACAAAAATAGAAACAAAAAATCAACTCTTTAGTCTTTACTCCAACAGTTCCTATAATGAAAAAATTTCACCCTTTCTCTTATTAACACTTCAGCTTTAACCAGGTAATGTAAAAACTAAAACACGAATTCCTCAAAAGCGTAAACTCCAAAATTCAATGTGCAATTCGGGAACCACCATGTTCGACTGTACAACCACGTGTCCATCACCCAGCAACCCTCCACCATTCTGTCGTGACCCGCATGTTATTTTATCCTCTCTGCTGTTCCCAATGCAGGTTGCTTGAGACACGGGGGAGAGTTCAAAGGTGGGTGACTTCTGTCAATCACAGTACCCACGTGTCAGTCTTTCACTTGTCAGTAACTTGCATGTGGGAGTCTTCTCTTCTATTGGCTGGTTACTTGTTGGGCTGTGATAAAGAACCTTGAGGTTTTCTGTATGCAACTCTGTGCCCTGGTTATGAACATGAGTTCTTCTGTTGCGGATAAAACAGAAGTTTCTGAAAGTAATTTATCTGCTGTCGATGGTTTAGGGGTGTTTGAACCAATTACCGATGTGGATTTCTCCGTATTGGTTACATTATCTACTTGTACAGTAAAAAGTGAATAAACTGGCCTGTGGTCTGAGAATTTTGATTCACCCCTGACGTAGCACATTTGCTTTAACCCTTCACCTTTCCACAAAATCCTGTCACACCTGCCATTTATTCATGAATAACAAAACATAAATATTTAAGAACTAATCAAACTATTAATACACTTAGTCTAACAAACAAGCTCTTCTACATGCAGGCTAATCAGTAGAAAACGGGTTTCATTTAGTGAAGGTAAAGGCTAAATCTTTGACAAACTAACTTTTGGGTTCATTCAACAAGGTTTCTGGTTATACTTCTGCGAGATGTAGAAGTGGTTTCGTTTAGGTCAACTCTCTTTATAAGTTCTTTTGACGAGATAAAATATTTCAAGAAAATTATTTAAATATGTTCAAAAACAACTTTAGAAAAATAACTTTTGATTTTTCAAAAATTTTGCCAAACGAACCGTTGGATATATTATTCAACAAATTTAAGCATGTAATTATGACTTTCTTAATCTTGGATATCCCGTGTTTTATTTTAATAAGAATCATATTGGGTAATTGGACGGTGCACTAACTTATCATGAATGGAATATTAGTCAGAGTAGAATAAAATATATTTGAATATCATGTGACATGTTCAGATGTCTCCAAAACCTGTTCTTGGGTTTATGTCAATTTTTCAAATTCGAAGTTTCTTACACATTTACTCGAGATACTCCTACCACTAGTTTATTTGACCAAATTTGTTATGACATTATGAAAATAAAAATATTATTCATTGAAATTTCTTTGTCCACAACTAGTCCCCATTTTTACAGTTGACTAAAAAAGTTGACTTTTAAGTACCAATATATATATATATATATATATATATATATAAATGAACGTATGTATGTATGTATGGTCTCCTGATATACATTATTATCCCATTAAAATGAAAAATATGATCGTTATCCATCACATTAACATTTAAATTTAAAGTTGCTATCTTTTGTGTAAACCCCAATAACGGTTATATTTATCATTCTCATTCTACAATAATTTGGCTCAAACAAGGGCATATATTAATATTAATATTTTTACGAAAATCTTACCAAGCAGGAGTCCTGCACTTCGCTTTAGATGTGGATGTTTGGACAACATAATTGTCAGAATTGGCAAAGTATTTGTAAGTCGGGGCAAATGTTATTTTCCCTTCTTCCCAACCATCAAATACTCGACCAGCATTTTGTTCTATCCTCAGCTGCAACATATAATAACAACTATTTTTAAGAAATAATTTTATATTAAATTTTCTTTTTACATTCCAATTTTCATTTCTTGGGAGTAATATTATAGTATGGAAATTCATTTACCTGATCTTTCTCTAAAAGTGCTTGCCAATCCTTACTCTTTAGTAGCTCAAATGTTTCATCACAAACAGATGCAAGTCGATAGTTCAAGTCTCCTAGCCAAAATACCTTGCTGGATTAATATTGAAGGAAAATTAATCAGCATTAATCTACATATATTTGTAGTCTTTGTTACTAAGCACTAAAAGTACTTACTCATGATCCAAAATGTTGTCAGGTGGAGTGGGTTTTCCTGGTATTCGACTTGGATGAGAAAATCTTGTTCTCTTTAAAATTTCCACAACGTCCAAATTTCTTCTAATTTCATCGCCCTTTTTCTCTCCCGAGGTCAAGTGAGTACACACGAAGCAAATCGTTGTTTGATACAATGTCATGCTGATAGATATCGATCCCTAAAATTCCATAAAGAAACAATCCACATGTTAAAAATATTGGTTCTTAATTATATTGAAATATTCCATCAAACTAAAACGTCGTATGACTAGTTATACCTTATTTCCGAGGTATCCCATAATGCCTCTTCCAACGCAAGAAACCTTCAAGGAGCTAATCTGTTGACACAAGTCGTCACGAACCCATACGCATAGAAAGATCCCAACCATTTGTTTACTTGCAACGAGTCGATATTGATGGTGTACCATACTAGGTGTAGCTGGCTCACTTGGTGGACTAGGCAAACCTTCTTCACTAGAATATGAACTTGATCTCAAACTCAAAAATCTTTCAAAACCCTCGTGATCAAGCTCATCTTCTAATGACATTAAATCTGAAAAGCTGACTCTTGGATACGGAGTATTTTGTTGTTGATCGTTTGGACTCGGAGACTGTTTCAACATAGGACTAACGATATTATTGTGACTAGAATTGTTTGGCTCATCGTTTAGAGCTTTTCTGATCAATGAAAGCCACTTTGCTGCTGGAGCACAATCCTCTGGGCCGAGTACGTTCCCTGCATTCAAAGGTACTATCTCCTGGAATCTGTTTCACAACAAAAAGAGAGAGACTTTTTAGTCTCATAAATACAATTTTGCTCAACTTCTAAATTTGCCCCGTTTGGTAGGAATTAAAATTGAAAATATGGTCGTTATTGGATCTCACTCGTCTAATAAAAGTCAACAATAACGACTAGTTTTTCAATTTTAATCTCTACCGAACGGGCCCTTAAGACGAAAAGAAGAATCGACATACCCGAGTACGTATATATCAGCTTTTGCCGTAGTGCCTAACCAATCTCCCATGTTCAATCCATCGTGTGGAGGCTTGCCTCCTACATTCCATGTTCCCAAGAATATCCTACAATCAAAATTTTTATTTTCATTCTTTTACTTATTTTCAACCACATTCTTTAATAAAATAATATTTTTCATCACATCAATAACTTTTCCTTCTTTTTCAACCACACATTTTCCATCAACTTACAGAATGCATTCTTCCAAAATAATGTGGATCAAACACACCCTTACAAAGGTTTTTGATTTGAGTAATAGTAGAAAATATACACTTGAAAAGATTATTAATTAAAAACTAACCCCCCATAAAATAGTATAGTGATAACATCAAGGCCACATGATTTGCAACTAAACATGGAAAAAGTTGTAGCTCAATGATTTAGGCAACTAGTATGCAACCTTTTTTATTGTTGATCTACTAAAAGTAAACCCCCACCCCACCCCACTTCCTAATCATGATTTGCTTTCTAATTAAGAGATCATATTACTTTTTTTTAATATATCGTCGACTCGGTGAATTGCATTGCACTGAAAAATATAAAGAAGAAAAAAAATAAATTATTCTTGCCTCACCTAAGACTGTGGTCGAGGATGTTGTTGACAGGTGATGGTGCGGCCTGCAGGTCGAATCCTGGCCGATTGATTTCGTTACTTACCCCCATCAACCAATCTTCTGGTTACATTAATCAGATTAAGACGTGATTAGGTAAAAAATTAATCGGCCTAATCAACAATCAATAAGCTAGCATCTGTTTCCACGTGGCAAATAAGTGCAAGAAAAATATCTCCATTACTGGTGATATATTGCAGTTAGAATTTTAAAAAATGAAAAAAAAAAATATTTCGAATCATAATAATTAAAAAAATACATAAATCTGAGGCAAACAACACTTACCAGATAATTCTTCTGGTACGACGACGGAGCGTGCCTCCTCGGAGCTACTTTTCCTTCTTTCGCTCATATGTGAAAAAGCTGATTTCCAAATTTAATGATATATTAACAAATGATTTAAATAAAATAGTAAAAAATGTGAAGAAAATAAAAATCTACCTTTTGTTCTATAGTCCGAGTGAAATTCTTCTGCACCACTACTTATGTTCAACCATTTTCTGGCCACCACCTTTGGCCATGAAGACTGCAAAAAATATAACTAAACAAACTAAATCTTATTCTAAACAAAAAAAATTCTACTAAAAATTCAATACAACTAGATCCTTAATACCTTAGATATTTTTTCGTCTGTTCTCATTGATTTGTGACACGAATGGAACTGAAAGAAAGCATTCGACTTCCGTTAGCAAGAATTGGATGGAAGTGAGAAGATATTTGTGATTTTTTCTAAAATGAGTGAAAGTTTAAGCAAGAAAAACAAGACGGCCGGTTTACGTTTAATCGTCTATTAATATATAAAAGTGTTTGATATCGACATTTAAGGAGAGTTAATTCATGTCAACAATTAATTGTTTAAAAGGGTATAATATAAACAAGTGATAAATGGAGAGTTTAACTGGGAATATAGAAAAAACCATTTGCAGGAGAAAAGGAGACAACATGGAAGATCGAACACGTTAAGAAAAAGGAAAATTTTGTGTGTATATACCACTTGTAGTATAATAAAAATTGAATAAGTTCATGCAAGTATATTAATAAAGGGTAAACGGGAAAATATATATATTATAAGAGAGAGGCCAGGGAGTTCTTTTTCTTGAAGAATAATGTAAACTTTACAGAGAGAGAGAGAGACAGCTTGGAGAAGATGAACTAATAATGGAAAAATGGCAAAGGATATATTCTTTTTGGTATGAACCAGATTCTTCAAAAGTTACCTTTTGGAGTTTTTATTTAACTCAAAGTCATCTTATAAGAAATATAAAATTTTCGATGTACAAACACAGATCAATATCTGTCGGTGAAATCTTTCGTCAACAATCGATATTGATGAAAAAAATTGTGGGTTTTGTATAAAAACTAAAAAGTGGATGAGTTCCAAGAAATGCAAAATATTGAGGTGGGGATAGCAAAATGGGATAGTGCATAATTGGGGAATGCAGTCAATGAAATTGCAGATTGTAGATGAAATCAAGACAATGAAACAGATAAATTTGAACAAGAAAAGGGCTCAAAAAACATGAAAAAATTCCAATAAACTTACATGAATGAATGGACAAGGTTAAGACAGATGTGGTACTTGAGATTGTTAAGAAAAAGAGGTCTTTTCTGTGGCCTTCTTTGTCGACCTTTCCTTTTCGTTTCTGTTAGAGCTCTTTTTTGAGTCTGCTTATTGGTTGGTGGGGAAGAGGAGGCGCAAGGGGTTTGCCTTAGTGGGCGTTCCTTGGAAAAACCAAAACTGGCAGTTGTGTGTGAAGATTTATACACACAGTTAATGCGTGGGTGGGTGGGTGTGTGTGTGTGAGAGAGAGAGAGATTGAACGTTTAAATTGAAATACAAGAAATGGTAATCTAGTTGATTTTATAGGGTACTGAAAAAGTGAATTTTTAATAAGTACGTGTAGATATTTTACTGGTCTACTGTTATACTATTCAAAGTCCAATGCAGAGGGTACTGTAGTGGGTTAAACTAAAAAGTTTGTGACTAATGCCAGAAATTGACCGCCGGAGAAAATGGCCACTTGGTGCTTAAAGATTTTATCAATTTTCCTTATTTAGCCCCGTTTGGTGCACATTATTTTCAAAAGAATGCATTTTTTAATTGATGTGATGGGGAATATGTGGTTGAAAAAGAAGGAAAAGTTATTGNAATGAAAAAATAAATGTGGCCCAAACAAGGGCTTATTCTTTTGCTTCGAATTTTAATTTTAATTTTTCAAAATTTTCACATGGGGAGATTCTTAGCCCATGTTTGATATTCTCTATTTGTCAAAAATAAAGTTTTGAATAATAATTTTTTGAAGAATGTGTAGTTAAAAAATAGGAAAAAATTTTAAGTTTACTTATAAAATATGTTATTGTATGAATATATAGTTAAAAATGAGTATGTAGAAGAAAAAAACTAAAGGATACCAAACCGTGGCTTATTTAGCCCATGGTTGGTTTCGATTAAAATTTTGTTAAAAATCAGGTTTTTATTATATTTTATTAAAAATTGATGAAGTGTTTAAATACTTAGATGGTGTTTGGTATATATTAAAACCATATTTTAAGTGAATTGTGATAGAAATTTTTGAAATGTGTTGTTGAAAAGATGTGGGATCCATGAAAGATGTGGTTGGTATCGATTGTTTGACTTTAACGTAGATTAAAATCAGATTTTAATTCGATCCAAGCAAGCCATTAATAAAAATTGTGGATCCTATGAAGTGTATTGTTAAAAAAGAGTTCATGATAACATGTGTTCTTTTAAAAATAGAGATCAAATGGGGACTTAAACTCGTATTTATAGCCAAAAAATATCGAAAATTATTAACATATACATAAAATTAGTGTGATTGAAGTAATAATATTAACATGACTTTTCGATAAAATAGGATTATATTTACAAGAAACGAGCATATGAGTGAGTTGGCTAAATGTACTTATTGAAATTAAATTATGTAAGAACCTATGGCAATGATTTAATCACATTCAATCAAAGTATTGGTAACTTAAAATCGCATGGAATGGAGTAATTAAATTATATAAACATGTGTAATTTAATTTCAAAGTTGACTTTTTATAAGTGGAATAAATATGTGTATATAATGACTAAATCGATATAATAAATGCATAAAAAGCCAAAATGCTTTAAAACTAAACCTTAAGAATGTGTTTTACTTAAAAGTGTTAATAATGATTAATCACTATAATAAATAATATTTTTCTATTTTCTTTAATCATGTTTAATATTTTATTAAAATATTTATTTTTTTGAAATCTTTTCACAATTCTGCTTATTTCAATATTCCACAAAAAAAAATAAAAAATAAAAATCATGTAAGTCTTGTCACCAGCTGCTTTCTTACAAGTCATTTCTTTTGTTATTCTGGCTAAATTATTACAATCCCCTAAACATGAATCACGACATTTTATTTTTTTTTAATAAAAAGTTTTGGAAGGAATTATAATAGAGAATTATTATTGAAAAACTGAAATACTTTTAAAAAAAAAAAATCGTCTAAAGGAAGGCTTCAAGTATCATGCATATGAAAGAATATATGGAAGATCACATCATTAATCTTGAATTTATTGTTTTAAGTAGTGAATCATCCTCAACTTAAAAAATGCAAGTTGATCTTCAATCTTTGCACGATCGGTAACAAAGAAAAAAAAAATCATTTAAATGTTTGAAATATAAGTACAAGGACGAAAGTACTATATTTAAATTTAAATCTTCATAAAATAATTATTCTTAAGTATCGATTAGTTATAATATCAATACTTATCTCTAAATTTGAGAACTGTTCAATCCCATGATTCATCCTCGGCTTACATATTTGTATGTTTACGTATTAAGGACGCTTTTATTCCTCATCCTAACGTAGCTTCTTCGATAACAGATTTGTCTAAAAACTTCGAATTTTCGTTGTTATAATATTAATGATAAAGAAACATACAAGATTAAATTAAGAATTATCTAAAGAATAAGGATCTGCTGACGTTAAATCAAGATTGTACCCAAATTATTCATAGGATGATAATCAAAAATCAATTGTTTTCTATTAGCCGACACACAGTGTTGCTGAATGGGGATTAGCTTCTTTATCCGATTCAACTATCTACAAAAGACACTTGTCAATGCAGTAATATCTCGTACGTTTTTTCCTAACATAAATTACTCCGAAAGTGGTTTGAATTTATTATAAAGGTGGCAGACATAGAAAGTTTTCAATTTTTCAAAATTTACGGGATAATGATTAAATTAATAAATCCCTCATTAGTTTGGTGATTAAGCACTTAAACATCTGTACACAGCCAATTGAGCCAAGTATTAGTCCATACGTAATTTGATTTCGCATTCAATGGAATTACCCGAAGAAGAGAAATACGTACTCCAGATTTAATTTATGAAAAAATTACGTATTTGTCAACTAATCGACAAGTGTAACTAATTAAGTTCTATCGATAATAAACTTGAAGTCAGCTGTAATAAGTGCATGCATTTGGATAATTTTCTATTATCTCTTCCCCGTTTTGTTGTTCACCTAATACTAAGAATGCGTTTTAATATTAATGGTGTGTTTGATCTACATTGTTTTGGAAGATTGTATTCTGGATTTAATAAATTGATGAAAAATGTATGGTTGAAAAATAAGGAAAAGTTATTGATGTGATGAAAAATATTATTTTATTGAAAAATGTGTGGTTGAAAATAACTAAAAGAATGATAATGAAATTTTAGGCCCTGTTCGATAGGGATTAAAATCCAATTAAAATTAAAAATATGACTGTTATGGGTCTCACTCGTCTAATAAAAATCAACAATAACTACTAATGTTTTAATTTTAAATCGATTTTAATCTTCATCGAACGGACCTTAATGTGTACCAAAAATAATGCAGTCAACCGTCAACCCCTCCTACGTTAAGATGAAATTTTGAATGATTATCCATGCAGCCGAAAATGACAGACCATTAACAACCTACGCGAAGTGAGTGGACNAAAATGTAAAATTACTATTTTAACCTTTTAAAATCAGTCAACATTATTGTCAAAGTCAATTATTTGGTCAACTAACGGTCAAGTTAACAGAAACTATCCATTTGAACTTCAGCTGCGGACATTTTGAAAAGGTTTGGTACTGTTGGTGGCAAAAATGAAAGGTCTAGTACCGTGGATGACACAAATTAAAGGTTTGGACAAACTCTGCTACTAAATGAAAGATTTGATACC
>CAIGRS010030127.1:0-12331 GCA_903798395.1 Fraxinus floribunda
ACCTGTGATTGCAAAAACTGTTGCATGGTCAGAGTGAATATATTTGTGGGTTTGATGGTGAGAGACTTCGTTCTTGGCCTATATAGCATGAACTAGTTGGGAAAATGCAACTAAATCTAAATTATTCAACAACTCCAAAAAAATAATAATTTAGGGGCGCTGCCCCCGTAACCCCCGAACCCTTCAACTTTGGACCCTCTACTTCGACGAGTTGGCTCCTCCCTAATCTCGCCCCCACTCAATAAAATTCCTGGGTCCGCCCCTGAATAGCTCCACCTAGTTTGTTATTGTAGCACCAATTTTGCTAAATAACATCTTATTCTCTTGTTTAAAAAAAAAAAAAGAATTTATTTTTACGTCTAAATAGACATCTTGTTAAGTGCAAATACCGTTCACGAAATGTTAAAAAGTTTGGGACTTTGACGCCACCACTTATGAAAAGGCTGGGGACCTCTGGAGGAATTTACCCTACACAAAATATGCACGCTTACCGCCTACCATCCTCCAATTGAAATTACCAGCGAAAACAAAGCACGGATTTTCTTCGCAGAGAGAGAGAGAGAGGAGAAGATCAAACTCATAACAAGTGATTACTTGTAAATCTGCTAATTTTCCAAGATGAGTACCATGAAATTTTGTCGGGAATGGCATGACATTGCCTTGTTCTTAAGCACTCACACGCATTTACTAGTGAGTGTGAGTGTTTGTGTTTGTAATGCAAATTCCAGGGTTTTGCTATTATAATTGTTATTTGTTTCTTTTATTTGGAAAATTCACCTTTCAGATTCTATATTCACGTGTTTATATATATGCAGTAATAATATATTGTACCCGGGGGAAGACAAAGAACAGAAAATCCTCCTCTATGCTTGTCGCAATTGTGATCATCAGGTCCCAAATCTCTCTCTCTCTCTTACACACACACAAGCACAGAATGTAGCTTTGCTATGCATGTTTTTTTTAATTTATCTATCTGATTGTTTATGTGAACGTTGAGCAATACTAGGTGTAGTGTTTTGGAACTAGAACATTTTGGGGCCAAGCTTTAGGGTTTAGGGACTAGAACATTTTGAGACTTAGGACATTGATTGACTGATTGATGTTTGGTAAATTTTTTTCTCATTCATGTATTTGTATGTGAAAGAAAAATGGAGAGTGTGCACCAAAGGTGGATCTTTGGGGCCTTGGGCACCATGCTTTTGGCACAGGCGAGGTATACACGAGCCATTTTGGCTGGATTGGTCAATGGCAGTTAAAGTTATGTAATTGTTTCTACTATTACTATAGACTAATTGTTGTGGTTATTTAGTATCTTGTGAAGTTTGTCTAGTATACATCTTGTGGAAATGATTTTGGAAAGAATAAAGAAAAGAAAATTTTTAGAAATTATTCATCCTAACTTGATTGATTCTTATCAAAGAAAGAAGTGATTAACTGAGGGCCCTTCTTATAAGGGAAGGTTGATATCCTTGCCTTTGTAGCAGAACAAGTATTGCACTACAAGACCATTAGTGTCCATCTATAGGACATGCTTGCTAAATCTCGACTACCATTTCAGATGTGCACAAAGTTATTATACAACATTAGGGAGTTTGACATTGGCAAGACTTAACATTCTAAGTTCTTCTATGGCATGCCTTGGTATATTTTCATTTTTATGAATACAGTGCAATACTAGCAAACTGTTCCCCATAGACTATGAGAACTCTACATGCCTGCCTTCCAGTTTCATGGAAGCTTATCCTTTGTTCAATGCTCTTCTCTCTTTTTACTCTTAATGACTGGTTTCTATTCCTTTTGCCATTTTTGGGTTTCCACTAAGCTGAAAAACAATCATATTTGTGTCTGTCTTACTTCTTATCTAGTACATGATTGGGGTCACAAATTTGTGCCCTGGAAACCCTTCATATATGTTGTTTTGCTGCTCTGTGGATACATAGATGCATTATGTTAAGCACTTAGTGCTGAACTGAATGTTGAAGGATTTGTTCGAAACAAAATTTTACATTTTTTGGGTGGAAGGTGGGGCTTTAGGATGATTAGTCGGGGTAAGATCTTATAGGGATGTGCTTGTTGGATTAAGGTAATGCTTGAATATCTGAGTGCGAGTACATTTTAGAGACTTTTTGTGGGATAGAGTAGTAATTTCTTGTCCCCATGGGCAGTGGTGGAGGGAGGGTGGTGCCCCTACTAGATTTTGAGAATTTCTTTTTTCATTTTCTTTTTTTAAAGTTTATATTATTTTTTATGAAAAAGCACCACATTGAAAATGCAAGCAGATTTTGCATCCTGGGCTTCAAAACATCAACACCCACTCACCTCTTTCTGCCTTTCCAGTTTTCCCACTCCCCAAATTCGCATTCCCCCATTCAAACCCCACTGCCTGTGCTACATAATCTTATTTAATCCTCATTCAATCCCAACTAAGCCTGCACTTTTATTTATTTCTTTTTTAGTGTTCATAATATGTTGATTCAGTATTATAATAAAAAAATTCTTGGTTTATGCAGTATTTTTCTTCTTCTGAATTTCCAGTTTACAATAACCAAATTTTTAGGATATTCATACTAGAAAATACGCATTATTTCTAAAAGAATTCCTACATACACATTGAAAATATGATAAATGAAACTGCAATATTTTGAAATCAACTTATTCTAGCTGTAAAGACTGTAGAATTTGTATTTTTTTTGATGTGACAGGGATGTGGCTTCATAAATCTGAAAGCGTTACTTTGAGTAGTTGATAAACATCCACGTAAGCTTTAGAAAGTACGGAAATCCATGAGCAACTATTTTTTTATATTATTATATTATTGTGTTGTTTATAAATTATTTCTATAATTAAGTCATTCCCCATGAATCCTAGTCCTAGCTTCACCCCTGCCCATTGGCCAAGACATGTGTCTCTCTTGCCAGATAGGCCTCATCGAATATGCAGAGTGTGGAGATAGATTTTTGTTTAGCCTTTTTCTTTCATTCTGTATCAAGGAATTATGGTGCCATCTTCAACCGTCAAAGCCTTTTGACAAGCTTCATTCTAGTTCCAACCCCATTTCTTATTTAGCACCTTGCAGTTGTTTATTCTTATTAATAGATTTCTTCCTTTTAAGCAAAAATGCTTTTGACGGTAGGTAGATTTTATTTAATGTTTAATTTCTGTTTCGACATACAACCGTGCAGGAGGTTGCTGATAACAATTGTGTCTACAGAAATGAGATACACCATTCTGCTGGGGAGCACACCCAGGTCTTGCAGGACGTAGCTGCAGATCCTACTCTTCCCCGTACAAAAGCAGTTCGTTGTTCCAATTGTGGTCATGGAGAAGCTGTTTTCTTTCAGGTATTATTGCTGCTCTAAATTATATTAATGGAAGCTACAAGTTTTAAACATTGCTGTCTCTCTACATTGCTATTATGCCAAGTTGTTACTAGTTGGAGCACAGCAGAAGTATTTCTCAGTTTGAGTAAAGTCTTGACCTTCCCATAACCTGTAGCTAATATTCCTTTATATTTTGGACAAAGTTGAGTTGATATTGTTACTGCTTTGGTGAAAATTGTCAATTTTTCATTCATGGCATATTGCGCAGTCTCTATGTACCTATTTTATTTAGATCCAATGTATATGAGCACACGGGTTTAAAGGATTTTATTCACATGCTTTTTCTCCTTTCGATTATTGTGCAGGCAACTGCTAGGGGAGAAGAAGGCATGACTTTGTTCTTCGTTTGCTGCAACCCAAACTGTGGTCACCGCTGGAGGGATTGAAATTGTAAAAGGTGAAAACTGACTCTTGATAACTTAGGCAACATCAACTTGGAAATGTTATGTGGATGGTTAATGGGAAATGTTAAACATTATGCAAATCATTGTCATTGTTATTGAAGCTATTTGACCTACCTTTTTTTGAATTAGTGTTTTCTAGAAAATATTGCTATTTTTTTTCTCTAAACATCACAGCAATGCACATTACAATAACTTAATTTCTTTAAACTTGTCCACTATTATTCAATATTTCAACCATTTGCCCTCAACATAAAATGCAAACTGTCACTATATGGCAAGAATAAGAAATGCTGATGCCAAAAATTTAATTTTGTGGTAGATATATAAAAGTGAAAGAGTTTTTTTTAACTAATAATGAATGTTGCGTTTGAGGTTATATATTGAAAAACAGGATGAATCGAAAAATGACACTTTTTATTAAAGTCAAAGTAAACAATTAATTTTAATCACATATTTGGGATTCACAATTTTTCAATCACACATTTTCTTAATTTTTATTAAAAATTGCTAAAAACTTAATTTTAATTTGCACCGGACATGGTTATTTTTCCATATTCTATATTGAATCATGCTAATTGTACGATTTTGGTTAACCACATTACATTTGATAGCATCACATTCATCCATTTTATTTTTAAATCAATGACCCGAATTTTAACACCACCAAGGATGTCGATAATGGTTGTCATCAAGGGTTGTACAAATAACTTAATTTTTCTATATTATTCGAATAATGTTATTTATCATTATGATGATGGAATATTTGTAATATGACAGTCTATGTGAAATAACGAGATTAGACAGTTCAATTTTTATAAGAGGGGAGAGTGAGAGAAAAATGTGAGAAATAATGGATTGTCACGTTACTATGTTCCATTATTATGATGATAAATAACATTACTTATATTATTTAGGCTCAAGGATATTTCGCCAGTCATCACACAACGTACAGAAAAGAAAAATCAGACAAACGCTTCCAGTATGTCACATGTTTAAAATTTCCACTTCTCATCTTTTCTGAAGACGGAGAAACCAGGACTTCTCCAGTCTTACAGAAAAGAGTGTTTTTCAATTGAATGCTGTACATTCCCTTCAAGATTGCCATAGGGTCTTCGCATGGATGGTTGGTGATTGTAGACGAAATCAGGCCCTTTTCTCCAGGACAATGTTTTAGAAACTATTGGGAAAAATAGCATAACATAGATGCCAGTATCCAATGACAGAGTCACGAGTTCACAATGCACTACAATTACAATCAGACATCTCAATGTTCATCTTAGCAAGTTAACATATACCTTTGTTATGACTACACACACACACACACACACACACACACACACACATATATATATATATATATTTTGCATAAATCAAATCACAGCACATCTACTAAAAATAACAGAGAAATTGAAATGCTACTTCCCTTGTTCATTGGCTGAAAATGGTAGAAGGTTTTAGGCTCAGGAATAGCCCCTTCCATGCTTGCAAATCGCCATCCTTAGAGAGCTAGAGAACCCGCCAGACCCTCCTTCTTCTTGACTTGGATCATCGACCAAACGGTCTACCACAAACCGCCAAGAACACTATCCAAACCGAAGCTAAATCACCGAGAAACACTCCACAAACTTAGCCAAAAACCGAAGCTAAACCACCGAGAAACACTCCACAAACTTAGCCACTATTTTAGGCTTAAGAATCCCCAAGAGTTTCTACAATCTATAGGCTATATGGTTGATTTCATGGAATAAAAGAGGAAGTTGAAAAACGAACTAGAGAGTGAGGAGAGAGTTCTATTTTATGAAAGAGAAAGAGAGATATTAAAATAATAAAAGTCATAATAAAAAAAGTCTTTGTCCCCTTTTGAATTTGGAAAGTGCCGTGCCAAACTTCCAAGACAAGCCAAAGAAAAATATCTCAATCAAAGGTGAAATCCTAGCCATCCACTATATCAATGGCCACAAATAGTCAAGGTAGTGCAACCGGGTTAAAGCACAAGCCCAATAACTTATGGGAACCATTAAGCCCACGGAAACCCATTTTCAATTCCATGGAAAAAAAACTTCCCGCACATTCAAGGTATTCATGAAATTGGAAATGAAGAATTTGAAATCCAATATGAGGGCGAGAAGGGTTCTGTTTGCTACATTTTCTGGTTTGTTCGTTCAGTATTTTTCACCACATGTTCAACTTTGAGCATGTTATGGGACAATGCCAATATGCTAATAGCTTTTGTGGAATTGCAGATTACAAGGCCCTAATGAATGTTAAACTCTTCCCTTTTCAATGAAATGACAGTCACAAAACGCATACGTTTCAGAAGGGAAAGTTGAGCTAAAAGATATATGGGGATAATGTCTACATACCAGATAATAAAACTTGGTACATTATTAAAAGGTGTAGCTCTTACATCCATTAGTAGTCTAAGCTACCTATAGAAGTACACCACTCTAACCCATCTGTCGATTTCGGGTATAGGTACCCTTTTGTTTCAAAGGCAGTTTCATCTTTTCCGTAGAGCATAGCCGGTTTCCTTCAATCACATTGGAGCTTCCAAGCAGAAAGAGACAGCATTGGGGTTCCCTTCCAATTCACAATAATGGATTTTCCGTTCATGTTTAGAGTACAAAAACTCAAGCAACCAGATCTGTTAATTAACAAATTTGCTTGACCCAAGGATGAAGGACTCAACTCTGTTTCCACAATACCAAACCTCAAAAACAATTCCCTCCAAGAATCAATCCTAACATTTCGAATAATCCTGTCTTCACCCTTGGATATAATAATATTTCGGATCATTTCTCTTAGATGCCCTTCTTTGGCTGCCTTTCTAAATTGGTTGTCTTGTTCCAGACAAGTCTCGAGGCAATCAAACATACCACTGAAAAGAGCGAGTGCCTCATAAAAACGGTGCATGAAAGATGACGTATTAGTATTTGCTTCGACTTCCGTAACCACCACCACACATGGATTAAGTCCTTTAATCACTCTTATTAGACTAAATGATTAGGCCATGATAATAAGGATCACAGACACATCTTCAAGAACACGGCCACCACTTCATCACCCTCCAACTCGAACATATCCTTCTTAACATCCTTCATTTCTGACAACACGATTTTAAACGAGAAAGGTAGATTCATGGACTTTGCAAAAGATGAAAGCCACTGACCTGTCTCTTCAAGCCTATTTGTCGATGTCCCAACAGCAGTTATCTTGAGAAGCTCCAACGAACAGTTTTTTCGAATAGCAAGAGCATGCATCACCATTGTCCAATGCGAGCCCGTTCCGATCCCAAAATCAACCAAATGAATCTTTTTAGCTGATGAAACAGTGTCTAAAATGACTTGAATCCATGTAAATTGAGTAACTTGACAGAAGGGAAGTTCTTGCTCATGTGCAAGTTCAGAAGGTTGTAGATTTATCAGAACCTCCACATCACTTAATTTCTCTGGATATTGGTCCTCCATTTCTCTATACTATTCCTCTCAAGAAGTGCCTGAGCAAAAATATTGACAACTTTTTGAAACGAACTAACGAAGTACCAGCTGCTGAAGGAACGAGATAACAGTCACCAAGCAATTTTTCTGCGTCATCAAATTGCTCATCGCAAAACTTCTCCACAGCAACAAGAAAACGTAAAATAAGTTCCTCACCTCTTTGATTTTCATAAAAATAATTAGACTCTGATGAATCATCCACTTTCTCAGAGGCCGGATGCACAAGCAATCTCTTGCTATTTTCATTATGCTTTCAGCAGATAATATTTGAGAACTTGATGTAGTACTGCAGATTTTTTCAGAGTTTACTTCATTTCGCCCTCCCCCTCTGATACGCTTAAGTTGGCTTGAATAAGTGTTCAGAATTCCGAATGCTGTTAAGGAATGCTTGGATTTTCTTTCTTTTCTTCTGCAAGATAAGAAATTCTGGCTGGATTCTTGTCTGTTTTTTTGGCTTCTGCAGAGTGAGATTCCATATTTTTTTTATCTTGTTTCAAAACGCTTCCCGTCCGCTCCTGACGATGTCGAAGAATGACTGAGAATGAGCGGAAGCAGCTGCACATAACCATAGAAATTGCTGGCAGAAGCAGCTATTTAAATATATTTCGCACAACAGATTCCTACTGTGAATTTGATGGCAGGAAACTGGAAGTTGCAATTCATTTCACTTATTATTTTCTGGTTCAGCTTAACTTCAAATTGATTTTATGCATACAAGTTCATCCTGTTGTTATTTAATAATCTAACTTTGAATTTGATGGCAGGAAACTGGAAGTTCCCACAAGTTCATCCTGTTGTTATTTAGTAATCAAACTTTGAATTTGATGGTAGGAAACCGGAAGTTGCAATTCATTTCACTTATTATTTTCTGGTTCAGCTTAACTTCAAATTGATTTTATGCATACAATAGTGCCTTCTATGTTAATTAGTAATAATGAATTTTGTTATATTGATGTGGTTCTTTTATGTGGTTGAACTAGAGTATACTTCGATGGCAGGCAAGAATACGAGAATTTGTCGCATATGTTGAAAACTCTTGCAAAGCTAACGGAGGAAAAAGACTTAGAGATTTCGCTCTACATAACGATGCGTAAGGGGAGGGAGTTTCGGATGATTTTATCTAGAAGTCGATGTATTGGGATAGTGTTTCAAATGTTTGTATTTGGTGGTCGTTTGAACATGTCAATGTTAATGGATTATGATGAATATTAGTGTTTCAGGTGTTTCAAATGTTTATGGTACCTAGTCAGTAGATAACAATATTAGCATGTTTTGTTGAACTTCAAGTTTTGTTTGTGGAGTCCATCAACACTTGCTTGGTGTGTCGTCGTGACAGATAAACTAAACTTATTGAGCGAACATAGTCTTGGCAAAAAAATTAATTATGACATCAAGTCTTTAGATGTATAAATGTAATAATACATTTTGTTACAACCTGTTAAAAGATTCACGGGTATAAAACCTGCTAGAAGAGAACAACATTAAGAAACTACCATAAGTTGATATAAAAGAAAAACTACATGCTTAGTCCTATCCTGTAGAAAACTCATCAACTAAAATTTAAGCTGCCCTTCACTGAAGTTATTGGTGACCAATAGATAATGCCAAAAGAACGAGAACTTCATGAAAAACATCAAGCAAAAATTCAAAAAAAAAAATGGAAATTTCCAATGGGGGTAAATGAGCAATTCAATTCCAAAACAGTAGACTCATCAATCAATCATGACAATATCAAATAAACACAATTTCTAACTGACAATCATCTGCCTATTTATGTTCATTAATAGGAGTGAATAATGATCTTATTGAAGAACCATCTGGTTGAGAGTCGAATCCAAAACCAGCTACTTGAGAACTCATTCCAGAAGCAAGAGATGGATGTATGTTCAATGGAAATTACCTCAAAAGTTCTGGCAACTTGTCCAAAAATTAAAGCAGCTGGAACAAGGAATACGGTTACAATGAGACTTCGTTACTTTCAAATTACCGCAGCCGGATAAACAATGGAAAACAATGGGAATGGATATCCAAAAATTACCTCAAATTTTCAGGTTCCTTCTCCTAACCGTGAACGGACTGCTTCGGTGAGTTGGGGGAGCCGGACGGGATTTCTTCGGAGTGATATGTGAGAGTTTTGTCGAGCTGGGGGAAAGCTGCTTCGGCGAGTTGGGGGAGCTGGACGGGATTTCTTCGAAGCCGTTCGGAGAGCGAATGGGTGGCGGGAGTTTGGGGCGATTTGGGGGAGTTTGGGGCTGGGTGAGGAAATGAGGGAGATCTAGGAAGTGAAGATAATGGACCGGGTTAGTAGTTCCTATCATTTTGTTAAAAATTCATTTCTTTATTTTTTCACTCATTTAACGCTGCCATCTCATCAATTCGGATAACCTGTGAAAAACAACCAGCTTTGTCCTGTTTGGACCTCTGTGCAGTGCGCACTCTCAATCCTGTTCTGTTTTCTTCTTCAGAGTAAACCCTTCCATTCTCAAATCTCAAAAGAAATGGAAGAAATTTCTTCAGATTCCCCAATCCCACAACATTCGAAGAACATCAGGTACTCCTCTGGTCCAATCCCCACTCTTCCATCAGAAATCATTTTAGAAATCCTGATACGACTCCCCATAAAATCACTCTTGAAATTCAAGAGCGTTTCAAAATCATGGCTTTCCCTAATCTCCAGCACACAATTCATAAAAACCCATCTAAAAAATTCAACAAATTACCGTAATTTTACCTACCATAGGATCATGTTTACTATCTCGTACCCACGTTTTAATCTTAAGAATTGTTCGATTAGGTCTTTGTTGTATGAACCTTTGACTGAGGCGGTTACAATTAGTTATCCGAGGAAACATCCGCGTAGGTCTGTTTGGGTAGTTGGTTCTTGCAATGGGCTTATTTGCATTGCAATAAATGAGAAAGATTTATTCTTGTGGAACCCATCTGTGAGAAAATCCAAGAAATTGCCCGATGTAGATGTCCCAATGGGGCGGGGTTTCTACATCGTATATGGGTTTGGTTTTGATGAGACTACTGAAGATTATAAGGTTGTGGGGATTTTCTGTGCGTTTGGAAATGTACGTGGGTGTGAGACAATGGTAAAAATTTATAGTTTGAAGACTAATTCTTGGAGGAGGATCGAGGATTTTAAGGGTGGAGTGCCTTTGGATGATTCGGGCATGTTTTCGCAGGGGAAGCTCCACTGGTCTGCTAGTCCTGGGGAGGGGTTCAGTTCTGGGTGGGATATTGTTTCTCTTGATTTAGAGAGGGAGATATATGGTATGGTAGAGCAACCAAATTATGGGCAAGGAGATTTTGCCTCGGTATTAGGGGTTCTAGGAGAATGCATTTCTGTGCTTTGCAATTATCAGAAAACTCGTGCAGATGTGTGGGTTTTGAAGGAGTATGGGGTTAAAGAGTCTTGGACTAAAGTTATTTCCATTCCTTATATTGATGATCCAGGGAAATATATGTACTCGATACCATTGTGCATACTACCGAATGGGGAAGTTCTATTGGCCCTTGGGTCGTCCTTTGTAGTTTACAACCTGAAAGATAATTCTTTTAAGTTCCCCAAGATTACTAACGTTACTGATTTCCTTGGAGCGATTACCTATATTGAAAGCTTAGTTTCGCCTGATGCTGATGGTGAATGACAGAAAAGGTAATTCAAGGTATTGAATGGCATGTTATGTGGTTTTTGCAGTTGTCTACCTTCTTATATTCATTTATAAAACCATGAATCTTCTTAGTTTTATTGAACTTAGGGCGTTTTTGGTTGTGCTAAAAAGTTACTTTTTTCCAGAAATATGCTCTTTATACATTATTTTGAACAAATATCACGTGTATCCTGGTGCATTGCATAATTAGTTTCTAAATAGTTACAAACAACAAGTGCTGAGAGGAAAAATGGTAAGTTTGATGTTTTACATGGGATGATATTTGGTTTTCTTAAAGTTGTATAAGCATGTTCATGCCGGTACAATGTGATGTCATGTGAGTTAGAAACAATATCTTGAAACATCACCTCAATTTTAATACCATGTTAGGAGCCTCTATTTTTGTTGCCCGTTGATATCTTGAAACTGTGTACTATCTAATATCTACTATCGAATAGTTGATGGAAACAATATCATCGTTGTTGTTTGTTATCTCATTTGGTATACAGTATTATACGACACCAGGCTATGCAATCATCAAGATTTTAATTTCATTTTAATCTTGTCCGTCGTATCTAGTAGTTTGTACTGATCGTGCTCTTATATTGTTTGGTGTTCAGAGTGGTAGTTTGATGTACTTTCTTCTAAATACACATCATTCACAGGCTTGAGACGGACAATACTGAGCTTGCGTTGCAGGATGGAGGGAGTAAAAGTTGAACGGATGTGATTACTATGTAACTTATGGATTATGGTCTTTCTGTACATGTATCTTTCTGCTATCTTATGATGAAATGATGTTCATTATGTGTATGAATTGTAAGTTTGTTTTTGACGACTAATGGTGAAGCCTGTTGGGTGATTACTTTCTTGTAGAATTGTTTGGTTATGAGACCGAAAAAATAGAACATGAGCTAGAGTCTAGAGAGACTCGACGAAAAATAATTTTCGCTTTGTTGATGCATTGCTTCCATTGAACGTCGTGTCATGAGATTTGTTATGGCTTTTTAAAATATCAGTTTCCATTTGGATTATATGGAAAGTATGCATGAAATGTTGGAATATAAGTCACTTAACAACTAGTGGATTGAATTAACAACTTATTACACTGGATAGTTCATTATTAAATGACTAAAATTTTAAATTAAGCCCTTGTTTGGTGGGGGGATTAAAATTGATTTTTTTAGTAGATTTTGATAAAAGACGATGAAATGCGTGGTTGAAAAGTTGTGGGACTCATAAAATATGTGGTTGAAATTAATTAAATATTGGTTTTGACTGATTTTAATCTGTATTAATGGCCCGTTTGATTCTCATGATTGTGGAATGAGAATGAAAAATATAATCGTTATTGGGTCCTCACAAAAGATAAAAATTCAAAATTGATGGCTTGA
>CAIGRS010030186.1:0-13962 GCA_903798395.1 Fraxinus floribunda
GTGGTTAAAAAATAATTTTTTTTTATTTGCGCGTAATATTATTTTATTGAAAAATGTGTGGCTGAAAATGAATTTTGAAAAAATAATTTTTGAAAGAATATAGATCAAACATGGCGATAATATGTAAATGATTAAAATATTCTTGTACATAGAAAGACATTATTGGCCTCAATATCATTTCATACTTAACACGTTATTTGACGGTAATTATTTCAAAATTCTTTAATTTTCATATTTATTTTTAACATCACATTTATCTAATAAAATATTTTGTACATAAACTCAAAACTTTATCTACTTTTATTTACACATTCCAAAAAAATACTATTCAAAACTATTTTTTTTCCAAAATAATTACCATCAAATGGGGGCTTAACATGTTTTAACCTTTTTCTAACCAAAAACACTAAAGTAAAGCATCAATAAATTAATGTTCGATAAATTAATAATCTTGTTTAAATAATAAACTTCTTCGATCCGACCTGGGTCGGAGTACTAAATTAATAATACCGCTAAATACATAAGATAATATTTTTTTTTCTTAGATCCATTAAGACTCAACGAATATATAAAATAATAACTACTTAAATTCATACTAATACAAATTAATAAACTTTTAATTTGACAACATATCTTTCAATTTGCCTCTTTTTCAAAATATGCATATAAGGCTTTTTGGGTTTTCTTTGTACTCAAATCAAATTCAACTTCATCCCTAATTTTTTGCAATGCACATACTACATTGAACATAATTTTTTTTTTATTTGGTACGGAATAATTATTTAAAATTATGACCGTAGAAATTATGTTCTATGTATATATGAAATATCTTGAACGATTACACCTCCAATATATTAAATTTTGAAGTCAATGCATGTACGTCAATGTTTCCTCTTTAATTTATGTATGTGCATTCCTTTTGTGTGCTTACGTAATAAATTTTAAATTTCATCATTATTTTTTTTTAATTTCCTACCTGCACTATTAAAAAATATAGCACAGGTTATAAAAATATTAAATTCTTTAAAAATTAATAACTCCTTTAAAATAATAACTTTTCATCCAAATTAAAAAATGCATCTGAGTTTTTTGCTTTTTCTTTGCATCCAAATTAAACTCCAAGATATTGATATAGAAGCCAATGTATGTACATAAATGTTTCCTTTTTAAAGTATGCATGTGTGTGCCTTTTGTGTGCTTAAATTTTAAATTTCACCGCATTCAAATTTTTTTTTTCTCAAGAAAAAATTTCCTACACATTTTACAGTAAAATATACAAGTTATAAAGCTATAAAACACTTTATAAATTAATAAATATTCATTTATCGATAAATTAATAATTTTTTCTCGATTTCAACATTATTATTTTATAGATGTTTTACTGTACACGGTAAACCCCACCATCTGAACTAATCCCGCTTAAATGGGGGTTTGGCAGCAGTTGACATTTTGCACACGCATTAGAAATATACTGCAATTATTGGATTAAAAAACTAAGTAATAGAGTATTACATTAAAAATTAATTGAATGTTCCTCTTCATTACAATCAGGAACAAACGAGCACGTACAGTTGGAGGGTGATTATTGGAAGAACTAGCACATGCTCCATATATAATAATGGTGATGACTTGTGTTTGAAGCCTATAAAAAGCCAGTTCGTGAATGGTAAAGAGCATTAATTAGTTGAGAAAATGGCAGAAGAAGAAAGTCATCAGCCTGAAATCAATTTGGATAAAGACTCAGGTGGTCTCAAAGACAGAAAAGTCTCTTGGGCAAAACTCCGTCGTGTAGACTCTCTAAATTTGGAGGCTGGAAGACTTTCTTTTAAGCCATCTCATAGATCCCAGGTAGATCTATATAATCTGCTAATTTCTAAATTAAGGTTGTCGGAATGGGATCTTTATTTACTTTTGATTCAATTTGATGATATAATAAACATACATGCAACAGGTAAGCTGGAAGACGACTCTGAGTTTAGCATTTCAAAGCATAGGAGTAATATATGGAGACATAGGGACTTCACCGTTGTACGTATTTTCGAGCACTTTCACTGATGGAATTCAACACAACGACGACATTCTTGGAGTGCTGTCTCTTATTATCTACACCTTAATTATGGTGCCCATGGTCAAGTATGTCTTGATCGTCTTGTGGGCCAATGACAATGGTGATGGTGAGTGAGTTCAACTTTTAATTATAATCTATCAAAACTTCAACCTTATTTTCACATAAACAAAATTTTGTTTTATGCTGTTTACTAGGAAGAAATAGCATTTTTGTAGTCATTCTTGGTGTGTATTGTGGAATGTTAGTTTAACAATCCATACAAAGTAGAATATATTTCATGTAAGTAGGAATATTGAGCTAAAAATTCAATTAGCAGGTTAATTTCAAATAGCAGTGCGAAATTAGAAGACGATATGTTTTGCAATTTCAAAAAGGGATGCTCATAATAAGATTTTATACAAGAAATAGTCATGAAATTGCCCTGGAAGGCATGGATACGCTTTTGGCCACCAAGCTTGTTGTGTTATACTAGCCGTTCTCAGAAAAGTTACTATCGTGATACTAACATTTAACAATAGAGCTCTCGAGGGGTATCTAAATATGAAAAAAATAATATTTTTGAGTTTTCAGGCGGTACTTTTGCTCTTTATTCCTTGATATGCCGGTATGCAAAAGTGAGCCTGATACCAAATGATCAGCCGGAGGATAGGCAATTGTCAAATTATAGACTGGATACTCCTTCAAATCAGTTGAGACGGGCTCAGAAGATTAAAGAGAAGCTGGAGAATAGCAAAACTGCAAAAATTATGCTTTTCCTCGTCACCATTCTGGGAACATCGATGGTGATTGGAGATGGTGTCCTTACTCCTTGCATATCAGGTCAGTCTATATTGCCTTCTTTTAAACTCTGGTTCTAGTAGCAACTTAGCCAAAAATGAAAAATAAATAACTAAAAAAGATAAGGCCACTTCGAAGTATATTTCTTGCTTTCAACATGTGCACTTGTTGGATTACTCTAGCGACAGGATTTAAGGGGGGACTGGGCAGGGCTCCCATTAATTTTTTTTCTTTTGAGTAAATTTTATTTATGCTTATTATCCCGGCTTGTAGTCCGATCCTGAATCCGTCTCTGAGACAAATCATTAAAAAACTGATTTTCTTCTGGATTCGCAGTTCTTTCTGCTGTAGGTGGAATCAAGTCTCTAAACGAAGGTAACTACAACCATTTTTTTTCCTTTTCTTATTTTTGTGTCAAGATACCACAATATAAACCAACATGATCTGATCATCACTTCCGTCTTCCATGTCAAATTCATATGCTTTGCAGATGCTGTTGTGCTAATTTCCATTGCAATATTGATCATTATCTTCTGTGTCCAACGATTTGGCACTGATAAAGTGGGGTACTCGTTCGCTCCAGCTATCTGCTTGTGGTTTATATTCATAAGTGGAATTGGTCTCTACAACTTATTTAAACACGATCCAAGTGTTTTGCGTGCCTTCTATCCGAAATACATAATTGATTACTTCAAAAGAAATGGTAAGAAAGGATGGGTATCACTTGGTGGAGTTGTTCTTTGCATCACAGGTTAGTGACCTATTAGTTCATTTTGGCTTATATTAACCTCTCAAGTCTTACATGCTCACAGCCATAGTCTCATACTGTCTTGTGCTACGTGAGCAGGGGCTGAAGCCATGTTTGCTGATTTGGGTCACTTTAATGTGCGATCCATACAAGTAAGTTTCACATAACAATGGATGTAAGTGTTTTTTAATATCAAATGAAATCATCTGAAGGAAACCACATAGAGAAAATGAGAAATAAACACTAACAAAAGACAATCTTTCATACAATTTCATGACATGATAACATGTCCAGAATAGTTACATTCGAGAAATTTAAGACATGTAAAGATTGAATAATTTACATCTGACATACTGAAACTACTTCTGAAACAGGTGCAAGGATTTACTAGTCTGTTTTGTTTGAAGAATGATTTGCTTTGATTGAAATTTTTCAGTAAATTGAAAACAGAAGTGAAGTCTGGGACGCAGAAGAAATTAAGAATTTAATTTTCTTATTTGTTTCTCATAAGCTTGTTGGCTAACAAAAAATTGCAGAATAGTTCTTAAACAAGTTTTTGTCATATTGCAGATTAGCTTCTCTGGACTTGTGTTTCCTGCTTTAGTTACCGCATACTGTGGACAAGCTGCATACCTTTCCAAGTTCCCTGATCACGTAGCCAAAGCATTTTATAAATCCATCCCAGGCAAGTTGATATTAGACCATAACAGAATCATCCCAACTGGGTAACTTAATATTCTAGAAATAAAAAAATTCATTTGCTATACAGGTCCACTTTATTGGCCAACATTTGTTGTGGCTAATGCAGCAGCCATAATTGCCAGTCAAGCAATGATTTCTGGAACCTTCGCAATAGTATCTCAGTCCCTGAGTCTAGGCAGTTTCCCAAGAGTAAAGGTTGTTCACACTTCTGCTAAACACGAGGGCCAGGTTTACATTCCTGAGATCAACTACGCCCTTATGGTTGCTTGTGTCATAGTTACTTTTGGTTTCAAAACCACCGAAAAGTTAGGCCATGCTTATGGTAAGATCAAAATACTTCTTAGTGGCCAAGTACTTATCAAGATAATTTTATTTGCAACAAGTAATCTCAGATAATAGGCAATGACCATTAATAAGTGCCAAATAGTGTCTACTTTTCCACAATATGAATAATAGAAAACTACATCTTTCACATTTTTCATTTTATGTGAAGTTTAACAACAACACAATTATATACAATAAGATCTAAAAGTGTACGTCAAACCAAAAGAGTTGAAATCTTACACTACTTATGCACATTGAATCTTATTTCTCAGTTTGGAATGCATTCTAGAGAAAACACGAAATATGTGCAACCTGAGTTGTTAAGAGTTCTACATCTTTAAGCTAATTTCTAGGAGTCTTTTCTTTGATTGAAGTGGTAACTGAAATATAATTTGTGTTGCAGGTATAGCTGTTGTTGCTGTGATGGTGATAACTACATGTTTAGTCACCTTAATTATGCTGGTTATATGGAAGACTAAAATCTGGTGGATTGCATCGTTCTTTGTCATATTTATTTGTGTGGAGATCATATATTTCACATCTGTCCTCTACAAATTCACACAAGGTGGTTACCTTCCGTTGGCCTTATCTTTTGTACTCGTGGTAATGATGGGAGTATGGCATTATGTACACCAAAGGAGATATATGTTTGAGCTCAACAACAAGGTTTCGAGTGATTACATAAGAGACTTGGCAAAGAACAAGGATATAAACAGAATACCTGGAATCGGTCTTCTGTACTCTGAACTCGTACAAGGCATTCCACCAATATTTCCTCATTTCGTTTCCAACATTCCATCTATTCATTCAGTTGTGGTTTTTGTCTCTGTAAAATCCATCCCCATTAGCAAAGTGATAGCTGAGGAACGATTTTTGTTCCGACAAGTTGAGCCAAGAGACTACAGAATGTTTCGTTGTGTGGTGAGATATGGTTACAATGATAAAATTGAGGAACCCAAGGAATTTGAACGCCAGCTTGTGGAAAACTTGAAGGAGTTTATCAGGCACGAAAATTTCATACTTGAAGGTGGATCAACTGAACAAGTGCCAGAGATAGTGAATATTCCGCATTCTGGTTTATTAAAGAATGAAAATGATGACAAGGCAAGAAAATCCAGTTCATCCGCAGTTCATATTGAAGAAGCACTGGAGCACCAAATTCCATCTCGCATTTCATCAAGCTCCATACGGTCTATTAACATAGACAAATCGACGAATTCTTCTAGCCGGATCGCCCCTGTTCCCCTCCGGGGGGCTGAAGAAGAGATGCAGTTCGTGCAGAAAGCAACGGAACATGGCGTATATTATTTCATAGGAGAAACCGAAGTGGTGGCTAAACAGGATTCCTCGTTGATCAAGAAGTTCGTCGTCAACTATGCCTACAGTTTCCTTCGGAAAAACTTCAGGGAAGGGGAGAAAACATTAGCCATTCCTCGTACCCGGCTTCTTAGGGTCGGAATTACATATGAAATATGAGTGTTTACAAAAAGAAAAGAGTGGGTTTTTAAGGATTTGACGGGAGAGATTTCCTTGTCAAGATGTATTCGTCAAATGCTTTGTTGTATCTATAATGTACTGAGATTGATATTGTAAAGGACAATTGGTAATTAAATAACTAGGTTACCTTTTAAATTATTCTGTTTATTATTTATTATACTATTATCATTTATTTTTTAAATACGATATAAATTAAATATAAAATATAAAAAAAATCGGGCCATGTTCATAATAATATGTATAGGAGTCATATGAAAGAGAGTCCGAAGGGCTATTTTAAGCATTACCATTATTATTTATGGTAACTGTGAAAGAAAATTTGTTAATGGATGTATTGTTGGTTGATTGTATAGTGAAATAGTTGTTTGTAATTGATAAAGTGAGTGGTAAAGTTTAATTCATATGAGCGTAATTAAACTTGATAAGAAATAGAAAATGAAAAGAAAGGAAAGAGAGACGAACTAAAAATCTGAGGCAAGTGAAAAGTACTTTTCCCTTTAAGAGAAAATTACTCCGCAGCAGTGCTAACGGATTATAGAACTTGTCTTCCAAGATATAACAGACATAACTTGTGGTAAAAGTACTTCTAACCACAAGCAACAACGAACTCAAACAATTCTTCCTTTCTACAAACAATAATTTTTGGAATGGTTTTTGGAAAGGTTTTGCAAGAGATTTTGATGCACAACTCAATGCAAATGATATGGAATACATAATGAACGTCAAAATGGTCCATTTATAGAAGATGAGAGGTTGTGAGTGAAAAGAAACGCCCCAAAATTAAGCAACCTTCACGAAAGGAAGCTTTCCTTGTTGTCGTTAGCCTTTCGCTCGAGTGCCAATGACACATTTTCGACAAAAAACTTATCGCCTGCCCGTCGCTAGAGTGACACTTCGTCGATGCTAGGCGCTAGCCTACCACTCGAGCGGCAGTATTACATCTTTTCCTCCTCATTTTTCTTCCAATTTTGAATCTCAATTTCTCATTCATTCAGATTTGATTTTGAGATTTCAAATATACTACGACGATCTACTCGACGAGTAGAACAAGTTAATCTATTTATTTTTATTATTTAACTATCTGATCAAATTTAAATATTTGGCCGAAGTTGACACCACTTTTCAAGTTTTATACTTAACCAAATTTTTAATCTTTAAACCTAATTTCAACAATCCCCCACACGCATGAAAATTCAGATATGTTCATGAAATACGAAAATATTATGCATTGTAGAGAGAGAGTAGAAAAATATTGTATCAGGTAAGGTAACTTCCGATTTTGAACATTCCTTAGTAAAAACTATTGGATTTATTTGACTAATTGGTGAACGTGAAGTCTTGAACCATTCAACTGTTGGTGTAAATCAAGACAAAAATACTTACAAAGATGTTTTTCCTAAATCGTTCATGGTTCTCATGATTCATTTTAACCCCGAACCACTCTTGGGTTGCTTAAGTATTTAGAAAATTTCAGCCTTGAATAATCTTCGTTAAGTCAGTACCACCTCACACTTACATAGTGACCTCCTATTAAGAGTATTCTGTTTTACTCCTCTTATCTTAGTCAAGATATATAAATCATTAAAAGAATATCTTAACCTTTAACATCTGCAGAAATCACTTCAATTATCATAGGAATGAGATACGAAATATTTTCCCAAGTAACTTCATTGAATTTTCATTACTTAATCGTCCCCTTGAACCAAGATCTTGAAATTTTCAGTCAACAAGGTAGGGTTATCACTACAAAGATTCTTACGTAGTATGCTTTAATCTCATTCATTTCGATAAGCAACATACTTGATCTCTTGGTAAACCTTTTGTAAGAGGATCCGAGATGGTTTCCATTGATTTCACATAATCTATGGAGATAATACCATTTGGGATCAATGGATTAATGCTATTGTATCTACGACGTATATATCTAGACTTATCATTTGACATGATGTTTTGAGCTCTTCCAATAGTCGACGACTATCACAATGTACACTTGTTGCGGGTACCGATTTAGGCTAACAAGGAATAACTTCCAAGAAGTTACGAAACCATTATGTTTCTTCTCTGGTTTTATCTAAAGCAATACACTCCGATTCTATCTTTAATCGAGCTATACACATTTGCTTTGTCGATTTCCATAATGCAACAGCTCTACCAATAATAAATACATAATCACTAGTAGACTTTGAATCTTTCATATCGGATATCCAATTTGTATCACAATATCCTTCCAATACTTCGGGATATTTTGTGTGAAGTGTAATGCATAGGTTAAGGTATACTTCAAATGCCTAAGAGCACTTGTCAAAGCCTTCCAATGATCATAGCTTGGATTACTTGTGAATCTACTAAGTTTATTCACAGCAAATGCTATGTCTAGTCGAGTGCAGTTTGTAATATATATTGGATTGTCTATAATCTGTGAATACTTTAATTGTGACACACATTCACCCGTATTTTTTACTTAAGTATAAACTCGTGTCAATATGAGTTTTCACATGACTTTTCTCAAGTACATTATACCTTTTAAGTACACTCTCAATGTAGTGAGATGGGAAATGAATAATTTCTTCTGATATTCTAAAGATCTTAATCCCTAATATTATATCAACAACACCCAAGTCTTTTATATCAAAATGTTTTGTTAACATTCATTTTTGTGTTTAGTATTATTTCGTAACTATTGCCCATCATCAATATATTGTCTACATATAGACATACAATCATATAGGCTTTCGGTGTATTTTTTATGCACACTCACATGTCACACTTGTTTATCTTAAATCCATTTGACAACATCGTTTTTTCAAACTTTTGGCGCCATTGTTTAGGAGCTTGTTCCAATCCATACAAGAACTTAACGAGTTTATAAACTTTTTGTTTGTGATTTGGAGAGACAAATCATTCGAGTTGTTCCATGTATATCTCGTTTTCTAACTCACATCGCTTTTGCATCCATTTGATGAATCTCAAGATTATGTAATGCCGCAATTGCAATTAACAACCTTATCAAAATGATTCTAGTCACGGGTGAATAGGTATCAAAGATGTTAAGTCCTTCCTTTTGTCTATATCATTTGGCAACCAAGCTAACCTTATATTTGTCAATGAACCTACCCGGTTTTAGTTTCTTTTTGAAAATTCATTTATGCTCTAAAGGCTTATTTCCTGGAGATAAATCAATCAACTCCTAAGTATGGTTTTACATTATAGAATCTATCTCACTATTGATAGCTTCTTACCAATGTAGTGCCTCTAGTGTAGATATTGCTTCATTGAAAGTCTTTTTATCATTTTCTGTCATATATGTTAGAAAATCTGTACCAAACGAAATAGCATGTTTTAGCCATTTTACTATGCATTGGTTCTTCCTCATTTGTAATTTCATAAGTTCTTTTATTTGAACTTGCATTTTCCTTGTCTTTACATGGAAAAAACATTCTGAAAAAAATGATGCATTTCCCGATTTAGTTATATTTCCTTCATGTATATCTTGAATTTCATATTTATGTACAAAGAAATGATATGCACTGCTATTATTGACGTATCTAACAAATATGCAATCAATCGTCTTAGAATCGATTTTGACTTGTTTAGGCTTAGGTACTTTAACCTTAGCCAAATACCCTCACACTTTCAAGTGTTGGTAGGGCGGAAGATTACTTTTCCATTGTTCATACAGAGTTTCTTTCATTTTTAAGTGGTATCTTGTTAAGAATGTTATTTGTTGAAAGAATAGCTCCCCACACAAGTTCTGGGGTAGACCTGAGCTTATCAACATTACTCACCTCAATCGAATGGTATTACTAAATGCAAAAATCAAAATCTTAAAGAGATGATGAATGTTACTTCGTAGTAGAAAGACATAACAATACTTTATACAATAATCAATAAAAGTCATAAAGTATTTTTTATCACCTTTAGTTTGAACGAATTTATAATCACATATATCTCTATATATTAATTTTAAAGGTGTCATGTTCCTTTATACCAAGTGAAAAGGTATTTTGGTCAACTTTGCTTTATACATACTTCACATTTATGAGTATGATCAATCTTAAGCATCGAAATTAAACTTTGATCATAAGTTTGCGCACAAATTTGTAATTAACGTGTCATAATCGACAATGCCATAAATGAGACAATTCAAGCATATACAAAGAATTGTAATTTTAATTCATAAAGCTTTTTGGTAAAATTGTGAGGAAGTTCATTTTGAACATTCCTTCATTAAGATAACCCTTACCAAAATACATATTATTTTTGGTAAGTACGAAATTGTCCGACACAAATATAAGTTTAAAGTCTTTCTTACTAAGTAGAGACCCGAAGCCAGGTTCTTGCGAATGTCGGCACATGAAGGACATTATTGAGGACTAGTTCTTTCCCGAAAATCATTTTCAATGTGATCTTTCCAAATCCTTCAACNTGTCGTTCTTTCTAAGTAGAGACCCCGAAACTAGGTTCTTGCAAACGTCCAACATCTGTAGGACATTATAGAGGACTAGTTCTTTCCAAGATCATTTTCAATGTGATCTTTCCAAATCCTTCAACCTTCGAACTTGCAGAGTTCTCTATGAATAATTGTTCTCCTTTCAATTCATGATGGTTTGAGAACATGATCTTATCTGCACAAATAAGGCAAGTAGCAACAATTTCGACCCACCAATTCCTTGGATTACCAATCGTGGTGCATTCAGAAATAACCGCAGATGAACTCATCTCTTGAACTTTTTCAGATGAGGTGTCTCTTTCAACCACATTTTCTTTAGTAGTCTTCTTCAGCTTTCGACATTCGTTTGAACGATGTTCAACTTTTTCACAAATGTAATAGTTGCATTAAAATTTCTTGACATTCTTGAAGTTGTCTCTTCTTGGTGCATTACCGGAGATCTTAAACTTCTTGTGACGACCTTCGAACCAATTTCAACCAAATTTGCACTAGGTTGAACAATAGATTTATTTCGGTATTTCTATTGTTTTTTAATCCCCAAATGAATTATAAATTCCTCCAAGTTCATCACTTTGCATATGTGCTTGAGGTAATTTTTAAAATCTTTTCACAGAGGAGAGAGTTTCTCATTGTTGGCTACAACTTAGAAGGATTCACTCAATTCCATCTTTTCTGCATGTGTGTCATGAAGTAGAATTTGAAATTCATGTACTTGATTTATCACGATTTTGGAGTTTAACATTTTGTGGTTCAAAAAGATGTCGATAATGAACTTATTTGTTCCGATATCCTCGATCTTGTACTTCTTCTCCAATAAGTCTTATCGATCTTTGACCGAGTCCATTGAACTATACATTCCATATAGCGTATTGTCCAAACCATTTAGTATATACTTTTTGCAAAAGGAAATTCTAGTGTTTTCATGCATCTAAAACAATAATCGATCCACGATTATTTTTTCCTTCTTGTACCACATGATCGATTTTTCTTAAGAACTTTGCCAAATTCAGAGTAGTAAGATAAAATAACATCTTTTGTTGCCATTTTTCAAAGTCCACACATCTAGATTTTTTCGATTTTCCCCGTGTTAGATATAAGAGTTCGGTATACTTATAGTCAAAGGAAGAACCACACAGTTCATACCATTAGTTGTTTGGCTAGAAGTGACATCAATAGTGTTCATTTCTGTTACACAAACAAAAGTTCAACGCAAAAAATGACAAGAAGGAACAACACATGAAGGCTTATTCCAAAGATAAAGAGAAATGATATGTTTTTTTCAAAAAACAACCGCAAAAAATTTGTCTTAAGGTTGTTGGTTGATTGTGTACTGAAATGTTTGTTTGTAATTAATAAAGTAAATGGTAAAGCTTAATTTGCACGAGGGTAAATAAACTTAATATGGAAAAGAAAATGAAAAGGAAGGAAGCAGAGATAAATGATAAATCCTAGGCAAGTGAAAAAAAATACTCTCTTTAAGATAAAATTGCCCCACAACGGAGCTAACAGATCACAGCCCTTGTCTCCGAGGTACAACAGATACAACTTATGGTAGAAGTACTTCAAACCATAAGCAACAACGAACTCAAACAATTCTTCTTCCCTCTACAAGAAATAAATTTTGGAGAGATTTCACAAAAGATTTTGATGCACAATTCAACGCAAATGATATGGGATGCATAATGGACATCCAAAAAGTCATATTTATAAAAGATGAGAGGTTGTGACTCAAAAGACACCCCCAAAACTCAACAACTTTCGCGAAGGAAAGCATTACTTGTTGTGTCTAGCTTGTATCCGATATTTCGCTCGAGCGCCAGTGACACCTTTTCAACAGAAATCTTTTGTTCACCTGCTGCTCGAGCGACAGCTTCGCTACTTGCTAGGCTCTAGCCTGCCGCTCAAGTAACAGTTAAGTATTTTCCTCCTCGTTTTTCTTTTAACTTTGGACTGCAATTTTCCATTCATTCGGAATTGATTTTAAAATTTCAAATACATTATGACGATTTACTCGATGAGTAGAAAAAGTTAGTCTATTTATTTTTATAATGTGACTATCGGATTAAGTCCGAATATTTGATCGAAGTGATACAAAGTCACTTTTCAAATTTTATACTTAACCAAATTCCAACATATATGCATTATTAGAAAAATTGAAATAAGAGACGTTTGTTTAATTTTTTTTTTTTTAAAGGTATTAGGTGTCTGTACGATCGTCATAAACCTTAGGGTAGATATACATTATTCAAAATTTGAAATAAAGATTTGTGTAATTTTTGAAAAAGGAGAAGTCTCTCTGTAATAGTAGCTTTGGAGGAGGCATGTGTTATTCAAAATTTAAAATATACGAGATTTTTGTAATTTTTGAAAGGTGAACGAGTGTCTCCGAAATTATCAAAAATCTCAAGGGAGTCTCTTTAATTTACCCATATTTATATATGCATTCGTAAATGCATTTTTGGTTTCGGTGGAGTTGAAGATGGTGAGAAAGAGAAGTTTTTTCTCTCTGTTTTTTTAATATTTGTTTAATAAATTAAATTAACTTCTTTATTAAATTATTATTTCTAAATAACTACTTTAATGGACAATAATAGTGAGAGGACTATTTTACACTTCCTTAAAAGTTAATTAAAATCCACAAACCTCTTTCAACGGCTTATGGATGAAAACCGTCCTTATGGACAAACGTGCTAATTTCTGAAAAGATTGAGAACGAAAAACCGGACAAAAAAGGTTGGAGAAAAGATTGATACTTTTGGCAAGGTGAAGGGACGGAACCTGTAATTAACCCAAATTAATACAAGGAAAGGGCAATTATCATTATATTTACACCCCGATTTTTATTTTTTGTACCACATTTAAATTAGAACAATGCTACTGTTACATGAAAAAATTCTGTAAAAATAACAGAATGCACACATGGGGGTGGGCCCCATTTTTTATAATAATATTTTATCCACATGAGCCCACCCCCATGTGAATATTCTAAGGTGAATTAGTTCCGTACAAGTGGTTTAATTGTTTAAATTATACTTACAGCCTGTTAGCGCCCCATTTTTTTCATTTTCATTTTTTTTTCCAAAAATATATTTTGTAATAGTGATTTGATGAAAAATGTATAGTAAAAAAAATAAGAAATTTTTTGAGTTTACGTATAATATTATTTTAATAAAAAATGTGTGATTGAAAAAGAGAGTAAAATATAATTTGAAAATAATGAGAATCAAACAATGTTTTAAAGTTCTTAATCTTTGTTCATTATAGCACTTCAATGTCTAACGATTTTTCATGTTATTTTTATTCTTAAATTTTTCATTAGTTTATACATTTTGTATTGTGGAAATTACATCATTCCCTACTTTTCAAAATCTATTTTCCAAAATTAGATTTTAAGTT
>CAIGRS010030216.1:0-10377 GCA_903798395.1 Fraxinus floribunda
AAACATGTTGTCGATATTGTAGAACTAGATTCAAAGGCGAACATTACATGGGGATTCGTGATCCTAGTACTAGTTTGTTATTCTTAAGAAAAAAAATCAAATTGCATTCAACCATTGATTTTAGATTTGAACTTTTAATTGCATTTAGTTAGTTGGTAAAATTTAGTTGAGTTACATATATAGTTCATTTTAGTTACAAATCCCCACAATCATCTAAAAATTTTATAGATTCGGTTAAGGTTTTTGGTAATTAGAATCAAATTAATTCAATCCATGTGGGAACAATATCTGAAATTCTCAATTCCACTTGATTACTTGTAACGAACGTACACTTGCGGTGGTTTTAAAACGAAATATATTTTCGTAAACACAGTCACGCACTTACACGTTGATTAACACATCAGCGTGCTGTCAAGGATAGCAACCACTTTATACTTTATGGGCAGCTTGACTTACATTGACACAAATTATGAGTCTGTGACCAGTTGCTACTAGTTCGATGACCACCCGCAAATTTTATTTCTAGTTTAATATGCACCAAACATGCCCGTAGATTGATAAAGAGTAAAATAAATGATAGAAAAGAAAGTGGTATTTTTTTTTTATATTTATTGGAATGAATCTTGAGTTGGCATGCAAACAATTTGAACTTTGTCAGTTGGGGACCTCTTTGGTTTGCTGCATATGTCGCCAGTCTATCTTCTTATGGTCCTTATTCGTCCACAATCTAGTTCTTCCCCTCCCTGCCTCTCTATATATCATCTATTATTATTCGCATCCTTCCACCATATTCTTCTTCAACAAAACTTATCTCAATACTAGAAAGATAATGGCCAATAATTCTAAGCATTCCAAACTTTGTCTGCTTCTCCTCTACTTGTTTTCTGCAGAATTACTTGTACAAGGTATTCCCAAAAATTTATGTCACCAAGTGATCATTTTCATACTTCGTTGGGTTCATTTCTTTACTAAGAATATAATAGCCAATAAAACTAAACACCCCAAATTTTATTTGCATTTCCTTTACTTGTTTTCTGAAGCATTACTTGTACAAGGTCATCTTCAGGAATAGCTATAAGCCTCTTAATTTCTCTATTTGCTTAGTGTGTTTAATTTGTATCATCATTACTTGTTTATTAGTAGTTTGTGCCTTCCTTTTCTTCTTTTCCCTAGTCTAGTTGCCTTGTGGTGCATTATTTATACAAGGTCATCTTCAGACATAATTAGTAGCCTGCTCTCTCTATTAATTTGTGTTTTTAAATGCCCTTGTTTACTTAATTCAGTGCAACTCTTTTCTAATGTAATTCTTCAAATACATGCTTGTCAAGTTAAATGAAGATGAAGACAATAAAACTTCTACAAGCTAATAAGTGACCAGACTCTTACTGCATGTAATTCCTTCCATATGCTATAAGTTGTATAATAGTTTTGTCTTTGGAACTAAACTACTTGTGTTTGTGTCGTTATTCATACCATTTTAGGTGCCACAGGGTCCAGAATTCAAATGCAATTTCCACATCATCGAAGAGCCTATCATAGTTTATCATCAGCAGGAGAGGCAAACTTGAAGGTGATAGAAAATCATGCATAAACATTATTCCAATGTAGAATGAGATGTCCTCTGAAACAAGTTAATTTATCCATTATAGTTAAAACATGTAGGATTTATATTCAAGAAGATCATTGATTGGATCAGTGGCGCCTACTTGCACGTATAATGAATGCAGAGGGTGCAAGTACAAGTGCAGGGCCGAGCAAGTTCCAGTCGAAGGGAATGACCCAATGAACAGTCCGTACCACTACAAATGTGTGTGCCATAGCCCATAGGTGATATTTCGTGTAAACCAAAACACTTTTGGTACACGCTATTGGACAATACTTCATATTTTAGCTACAATATGATGTCCAGTATTATTCAGTCAAGTCGAGTAACTTTCTTGAATTATGGTTCATATTATAGGAATATGCTAGAGAATTAAGTCTTCCTTCTGTTTGCTTTTTGTCACTAAAACTAGTTAGATTGTGCCATTCTTGATTCAGGATGCCACATTGTATGAATTTTTGGATTGAGTTATTATTCAACGTTTTATTGTAAACAGCATCTTTATGTATTTATTTCTTCAACGTTTTGCTTTGATTGTTACTGCACCAGATGCAGAGATAGATTTCAGGTCAGATGACAGCAGTCCAAATGAAGAATTTTTTTGAGAGTACAAGTTTCTACTTTCTTTTTGGTATTAAAATTTGGGTTCTATCTTAAAAGGTCAATTTTATTAAAACGAGTAATCCAAACAATTATAAATTGGTATATGTTTTTATAGTTATTCAATGTTGGATTTTATTCCTTAACATGTTCTCGCACGATGGTGGCTTATTTGAGCAAATTAATCTTGAAATTCGCGTGCTCATTTTTTGAGTTTTAATCGAATCGAATTGCTCGTTAGAGTTTAATGAACTCTTATACTATATCAAGACTTAAGAGTTTTGCATATCTTTTTTATTGATTGAAACTGTGCATATTTCAAGTATCTAAAGAAATAATGAATCCAATCTAAACGTGATGGAGTGTGTTAAACAAGTAGTGATAGGCATTATCATTCTCAAGCCATCAATGGATATAGTAGTTAAGCAAGCCACAAATTAAATTCTCAATGAACCCAATCAAAGTGTAGCATACGTTTATGTAACTATTGGTCAAAAATCGTAGTGTGGCTCTTGTAGTAACAATTTCCATATTCGGAAATAGTGTGATGGAAAAGCTCCGCCTTTTTCACATCACTAACAACTTAAAACTATTATGGTTCAACAAATTCTTGAACTATCATGTTCAATCATTTTTGGGAACATGAAAGAACAAATATACCCACAAATTAACAATTTCGAGCTTGTTTTCTTTCAAGAATGGCTTAGTATTTGAAGATCCAATTGTAAGTTTTGGCCATGAGAAATTTTAAAGGGTTTAAGAGCAAGAAAAGTATAAGATCCACTGCAAGTGGCACGTGAAAGTGGTCCCAAAATTGTCCTTGAACCTCCCGTAGATGACATGGACAATCTTATTTGAATCAACCTACATTTTAGTGGTGGCAATCAAGCCGAACGGCTCGTCCTGTAGACACCCACAAGCCGCTCGGGCTCGCAAGAGCCCAGCAGGGCGGCTTGATAGACGAGCCGAGAGCCGAGCCTACTCGGCTAGTCAAATTGACGAGCCGCTCGGTGAACGGCTCGTTTAGGCAAGCCCACGATGCCTATTTTTGTGAGCCAGCATAATTTATAAAAAAAAAAAAATAATTTTAAGACTGAATATTTCAGGTTTAGTAATGTAAAAAAAATAAAAAATAATACGAGCCGACGAGCCGAGCTTAAGGCGAGCTCGGACACGAGTCGAGTCACCCAAAACGAGCCGAGTGATGAGCCTAGCTTGAGCTCGGCTCGTGGGTCACAAGCCACAAACTAAACTCGTGCGAGTATGGGCCGAGCCAAGCCGCACGAGCCGAACTCGTGCTCGCCCCGTTGCCACCAGTACAACCTCTCACTAAATGGCAAAATTTAATTAATTAGGACAAAGATATCAATATAGCATGCAGGACCCATTTTCAGTGTAGCCCTCCAATTTGTTTTAAGAATCTTCTGGTTCCAACTTTAAGTTAAACATCTAATCATATTTATATCATTGGTAGGTAGTCCCAATCAGCTTTGGTTTCGTAAGAGGGCCAATCGTGGCTGATAGGTGTTGAAACATCGTCAGACGGAAAAAACATCAACATCCAGTTTGCTAACTGGTGAAAAGCAGTACCAGCTCTTAGTGACTAGTTAGATTGTTTTTTTTTTTGTTTTTTTTTATTTTAATGGTTGTCTTTATGGGTTTTTTTAATATTTTTATTTAGCACAATAGTGCTAAGAACCAATTGACGTATTATAGGCATTGGACTCTTGTGTCACATGAATTGGTGTTTAACATCAGTGAGAATAAAGCCCTGTTTGGTATACATTAAAAATATTTTATTTTAATGGTTGTCTTTATGGGTTTTTTTAATATTTTTATTTAGCACAATAGTGCTAAGAACCAATTGACGTATTATAGGCATTGGACTCTTGTGTCACATGAATTGGTGCTTAACATCAGTGAGAATAAAGTCATGTTTGGTACACATTAAAATTTATATTTTCATTTTTTTACTCATTTTCAATCATATATTTTTCAATAAAATAATAATTTTCATCACATCAATAACTTTTCCTTCTTTTTCAACTATACATTCTCCATCAAACTACTATTCCAGAATACATTCTTCTAAAATAATATGACTCAAACACACTCTAAATAGCACTACTCACTCTTTTTTGTTATTCATTTTAGTATTACTTTTACGTTTAGAGAAAATTGTAGAAATACCTTTAAGCCTCTTCAGACTTCTTCGGGGTGATGCCTCTCTACGACAATGCATCATTGAGCCTCTTCAATGAACCTCATCATTTCTTTGCCTCCTCTTCAATCTAAGGAGTCGACAAGAGGCCCAACCCTTGGCTATGTGAAGCGTACCTCTTTGCTGCGAGGTGGCTAATGTTGAACCATGTCTTATGCTAGGCCCCTATTTGGTATATATTAAAATTTTTATTTTTATTTTTTTACTCATTTTTAATCATACATTTTTCAATAGATAAAATTTTTCATCACATCAATAACTTTTCCTTCTTTTTCAATTATATATTTTTATCAATCTACTATTCTAAAATACATTCTTTCAAAATAACGTGGCTCAAAAATACCCTATTGTATAGTTTGACACTTGGGAAAGTAATTTGAATGATTACAAAAGTGGCTGTCACATCAGCATTTTAATCTTGGGCAGAGTGAAAGGCCGCAGAACTATGTCTCTTAGCGATTGCATCCTAGGACTTGGTTGGTGAGCAATTGGATTTGGGCAACAACCTCATCCTAACGGTCTCTTCCACTCACCACTTGGTCCATTAAAAGGTAAGCACAAATTGGTAATGCTCACTCTAGAAATGTAATCTGGACTCCCGAATTTTTTATTTTTATTTTTTTCTGGACCAAGTTTAGTGTTTGATATTTGACTTGAGCGTACGAGTGAATATGATTGTGGCATCCCCTTTGTTTGGAAGCTATAGTTATCACCTCTAATGCATATGTCCTAATGTGTTGGTAAGTGGAGGGAGAGGAGTTGGGATTTATTCATTTTGTTGTGGTTGGAGGTCAACAATTTCTATTCAACTCGACTTTAAAATTTTACATGGCTCACATTTTCTCAATTTTAAGGGTAAAATGGGCTTCACAGTACTAGAAATGTATAACCCAAGGATGATTATATTGCCAAAAAGACTTTCACACTTTTTAAAATCTTTCATATTTACAAACATGGCCATAAGTAAAATCTCATAAATAGACACACTGTTAATTTTTTCATTTTTTACATAACACATCTTTGTTTGTCTCATCATATCACATCTTCACCAGTTTTCTCCTTCTCTGTTATCTTCAATGTCTCCCTCATCGTCACTCCAATCTTCATCTTCACTGTCTGAGAAACTTGGAGGAAGCCGATGCCCATTGTTTGTGGTGTTCCAGGTTCTGATTTCGGTGATAACTATGAGAAACATGGAAGTGGTTTTCCGGGCTTCGCTTTCCATCCAAAGGGAACACATGCAACAAGCTTGATTGCAGCGCAACCGGCTTAATTGGTCAAATGCTCGATTTCCAATATTCATTACACATAAAAAAACAAAAAAGCAGCTTATTCCAATCATGATATCCAATTAAAGAAAATTAAGAACTAAAGCGGAACTATGCTTTAATATTGGAATGAGAATTTTAATGATGAACCTTTAACCTCCTTTTTTTATTCCCTTTAATATTCCCCAGTTTCTTCTTCTGTAAAACTCAAGGCTTGACAAACTGATGGCTCCACTTCCTCATCATTGCAAAAGTATGATTTCTTCCCAATAAATTCATCTACTCTTTTTGCAGGGCTAGAATCTTAGGGGCTCTCGGTGGTGCACTGAGGAAACCTAATCCTTGGAATCAAATCAGGAACAACAGTAGTAGATTGTGGAGACTTCTCACCCACCACCAAACTACTATAAACAACAATCTCACTCAAAATTTTCCATCGCCTTTTCACCCAATTTTCTATACCTAAATTCTTGACATCAAGAGGTTGTCTCTTCTAAATGAGAACGGTGGAGATACAAGACGGCTATCAAAATTAGAAAAAGGAAGGATGGGGGCTAGGGGACTTATCGGTGGTGGAGTGGGGAAGTTTTTTCCATGGGCAATATTAGAATGGCATGGCCGGGAGAGAAAATGGAAGAAATGTATTATTGAGAAGGGTGTACACTACGATAATTCTTAATTTGATTAGGTTTATAATACTAAAATTAATGTGGTGTATTTATCAAAAATAAATTTTTTTGAGGTGTATTTATAATGTGGTGTAATAAATAATATTTGTAGTGGTAATATAATGACTCATAACTTAAAAGGCCTTTACTTGATATGTCTTAGGCTAGTGAAATGATAATACTTTTTGATTCAGTGAAATTTATCTTTCGACTCTAACGCCAATCATAGATCATAACAACTAAAAAAAATTAAGCTCACGTTTGAGAAAAATTAAAATCAAAATTTTAATTCAAGTCAAAGTCAACAATTTTAAGCTTATTACACATCGATTCACTTGTCAGGTAATAAGCTTATTAAGCGAGCTTAATATGCCAAGGAAATTGTTGCATTATTCAACAAGATTGAAGGATACGATTGTGTTTACGAATTGAGGCATTATAAAAAGACAAAAAAAATGAGTTAAAAAATTCATATATGAGCTCAATATGCTAGGATTTTGTTTTGGTACTGTTCAGTTAGTATTGTATTTGTCTTTTCAAACGGAATATGATTTTTAGTTTCCTAATTGTAATGAGATTGTTTAGAATCTCAAATTGAAACTAAAACTCCTCATTTTGTCTTTCTATATTAAGCTGGACTCTCCTTAGTACATTTTATTTCAATTTTTTGATTACTTGTAGCCTCATTCGGTACATACTAAGTTGGTCTTCTTAGTATGTGGGTTCTCGGATCTTCTTTGAGGTTTGGGAGTGTGAGATTCTATATAATTATAATATTTTTTTTACGTGATAAGATATCTCTGTCTTGATAACCCCATATATTCTTCAATTAGGAGTTTTTAGCGTAAATTATTGTGCTTTTTTTTTCATCTTTTTTTTTTTTCATTGGGGGAATGATGACCAATATAACTTGAGGACTTTCCCAAGTCAACTATGGAAAATTCCAATCCTAAATCCAATTTAATAGGATTGAAAAATGAAATCGTCAAACTGTAAAATGTCAAGTCATTTACCAAAAAATCTGAAAATAAGTCAATTTAACTTTTATCCAAGTCACATTATTTGTTTTCCTTCTACTAATGATTTTTTTCGAATTTTGACTAAAATTTTAGGTCAATTTGTCCTATTTTTTTTTTTTGGTAATTGTTTGCTATATTTTTATTAGTAGTTATGTTATTTTGTTCTTATTTGTGTCGGGCTCTCTTATATTTTTAGTGGATGGCATTTTTTGTTTATTAACGTCTCAATTTTTGGTCAAGTCATTCAATCAATTATTTACATTTTAATTTAATTTCTAGATCTTATTTTTAATTTTTAGAATGATTTAGTGGATTACTTACATGGTCATTGTGAATATTTGATCAATGAACCTTTTGACATATTAATTTGGCGAAAATTAAATGCAAATAAGTATAAGGTTGTATCCCAAATTGTTAAGGACATGTTGATATTAAAATATATACAACTGTGTATTAGTTTGCATTCTCTATTAGTGGTCTGATTGTTAATTCTTCTAGGAGTTCGTAGGGTACAAATATGATTGATGCAGTGATTTGCCCTAAAAATTGATTGTATAGTAATAAAGAACCTTTAGTGATTCATCAATATTTGAATGGTGTAGAAATATTGGATGATTTTCAAAAAGATATAGAATGTATTATCACAATTTTTCTATTCATTTTCTTTCATTATTTTTTTATATATATTATTTGACTTTAATCAACAAATTCATGTGTTATATATTCTTATCTTTATGGAGAGAAAGGATAATGTGTTAGAATTGTGAGTGTTGCCCCAATTAGTATCAACTAAGAGGTTAAAATATTTCTATCACGTTGATGTATTATAATTATTAGAATTATAGAACATGGACTTATAATATTTTGAAGGACATTATTTATGTTTTAACGTAAGATTTTAGATTAAATTGTATTGCTTTAAATTTTATTAACTCAAATTTGAAGTATTATCCATATCATTTCATAATTATGCTTGACTTGAAAAGATTTAACTGAAAATTTAAATCCATAATTTATTTGAACTTTCATAACTGTATTAAATCAACATAAAATCACGAAACTTAGAGTACTTAATAAAAAAAAAAATTAAATATCTAGACAAAAATTAATTAAAGATTGTTTTCTTGAAAATTTTAATTTGACAACCCGCGCATCACTCAACTACCATTCTTATATGACAAGCCTAACCTGAAAAGTTAAAATTGAAGGAACGAGTATTTTAAACTAAGTAGGATAACTGCAGTTCAAAACAATATAATAAATTTGTAGTTAGTCTAGATTTAAGTCTAGAGCTAAGGGTGAGAAATGTTATGAATAGGTGAAAGTTGAGCATTTTATTAAATATTGTTAAAAGAAGAAAAATTTAAATAAAAAATAACAACAACAAACCTCAAGAACAATGGGAATCTAGCAACTGCTAAGGAGGGGACCCTGGAGATGTATATGTAGCATTCTCACTTGAAAAACCTGACATTGCAGTTACTGCAGCAACTGTTTTTAATTTTTCAAATGAGTGGATTCTTGATCGAGGATGCACTTTCTATGATCTTTAGAAGCTAGTGGTCTTGTACTTATGATGATGTTAACGAGGGAGAATTGCTTTTGGGAAACAATATGTCATGTACAATAATTGGGAAAGGCTGCCTTAAGTTAAAATTAGATACAGGCCCCACTTATCCTTGGCAGGATTAAGATATGTTATTTGAATCTTGTTGGGTTTTGATACCCAATAAATTTTGGACTATGATGTTAAATTGATTTTCAGTTGAATTATATTTGATAGGCCTCAGTCGATGAGTGAAATGAAATGTTGACGCCACAATTGAACCAATTGAATCACGTAACCCATTTGAACCATTTGAAGCAGCCTAATTATGTTAGTGCTACTCATGGCCCAACCCAAATGCTTTGGATGACTTTAAGGTGTTAAACCACTTATCACTTTTGTTATTGGGCCCTGTTGTTTGACCTAAAGTCTAAACCTATTCCTAGCCTATTTATTTGGTTGACTATTACTATTGTGTGTGTGTGGAGAAATTGGAAGCAGCCGTCCCTTTTCTAGTGAAGAGACAAAAATCGGTTCCTACCTTTGCTTTGTGCACTTTTGGGTTGTGTGCTCTTCCCCTTTTGAGAGACCCGTGTGTTTCCTTTTCTCTACCCAGCCTTTGTGGATGTTCTCTTAGCCGTAACCTTCCATTGTTAGTCCTTTGTGGGCTAGAATCCTTGAGCAACCAAATTTGAGCTTGGGGAGGTGTTGGTTTGTAGTTTGTTGGCTTTGATTGTGGTGTTATTGGAGATTACCTGAGCCCGAATTTTGGACCAATTGAAGGAAATAACTTAAATATAGTATCAGAGCCAAGTNTTGAGCAACCAAATTTGAGCTTGGGAAGGTGTTGGTTTGTAGTTTGTTGGCTTTGATTGTGGTGTTATTGGAGATTACTTGAGCTCGGATTTTGGACCAATTGAAGGAAATAACTTAAATATAGTATCAGAGCCAAGTTGGGGCTAAAAATAAGAACCAAATCCGGCCAAAAAATGCAGTAGAAATTCGGCAGGAAGAGAAGTAGAAAAACTGTCCCGTTTTTACACAAAAATCGGATCTTCAAACTCGATATCCGGCCAAACGAGAAAGAATTTGGGAAAGCAGTGACCACTGGTGGAACGTACAGGTCGAGGAGCTTCTGGGTCACCGACGCGTGGTGATAACAGCAGCCGGCGAGGCGTGATAGGAATGTAAAATGCATATTTTTTCCTCCTTATTTTATGCGCTCATATGTTTATTTTGTGTCAAAATGTACTCATTACGTTCATATTTTGATTTATGTGGCAATTCTATAGATATGACGTAATTTGGAAAAAATAAGTGAAAATGGACCAAAATGGAAGAAAGTGATAGTTCAGGGACTAAAGTGCAAATATTCTAAACTTGTTTCTAACCTTGGGATGAAGATTCGAGAGTATTAGAGGTCAATTGGATGAAAAAAGGAATCAAAGGGAT